>VWZL01001528.1:1660-54632 GCA_013396915.1 Stercorarius parasiticus
GTGCTCCAGCCCTCTCATCATCCTCATGGCCCTTCTCTGGACACGTTCAAAACATGTGGTTAAGGTAGAGAAGAAGAAAAAGGTTAGATCTGCAAGTGCAGTGGGGCTGGGAAGCAGGTGCTCAGGCAAAAAGCAGGCTGCAAAGGGACCTGTCCTGGGAGAAAGTTTGCTTCAGGGCCATGCCTCCAGGGCCCTGTGGATTTTTTAGGGTTATTTTTTGAACATGGGTTAAGGCAAAGAGAAAGCCTAGATTTTCTTACGAGTGGAGCTATCGGGTGCCTATCCTCTTAGGTATATACTTCCACTACTTCTGAGCTGGGGGAAGCTTTTCTTCACTTACTGAAGTTGGGGGGGAGGCGTCTGAGTTTAAGGTAAGGTTACTCCTATGTTTCATCGGGTCAAGGTCAGCTACATCAGCTGTATTCTCAGGATAGTCCAGTCATCACTATTTTGGTGAACTCGACCTCTTCTTCTGACGCCCTTTCATACCAGTGCTCAACTGTTAACAAAAAAAGGCCACTGGCCATTTGACTTAATATTCATCCGTCTATTTTGCAGTTTTAGCAGTTTAACTCATTGCCTTCAGTCATTTTGTTCTATAAATTTTGTCCCAGGAAAGAAATAGGAAGGGAGTAAGAAGCCCTAGTTGTGCTTTGCGGTTAAATTCTCCTTTTACTTGCAGTGGCATCAGTCTGGTATGTTAAGTAAAATAGTGAAGTTATACAATGAGTAATGGATGAAAACTATTTCACATCTCCTGAATAATAGCAAATGACACGGTGTTTGCAACAGTTCTTAAATCAACTCTCCTCTGTCCTGAGAGGCATCTTAATCTTTATCATTATCACACTACCTATTAATTGGTTCAGTACCATTAACAGCGCTATTATTGGAAGATCTGCAGGCATTACAAACCTAAGAGCAACCGTGCTTGCTACAGCCCGACTCTTTCCAACACTGTGATTCCCTTTTTGCCTCTTCCTGGGGTTAATCTTGCTCTGAGCTGGATGCTACACAAGCACTTCCTTCACCGTAACCATGGGAACTGAACACAGAGCATCATCTGGGACGCAAAGGCTCGACCAATGTTTTTAACTTAAAGTGATTATTTCTTTTAAGGATCCAGGCCTATTATTATAAAGGTTTTTACACATTAATGCTTTTCCTACCTGAAAAACACAAAAACACAGTGAAGGTCAGCTGTTGAAAATATTAATTCTGCATTTCAAGCAGAGATTTATAGTTCTGTGAAGAAAACTGTCCTTTTCAGTGAATAACTGCAGTAATAAGAAAATAAAACCGTCTATCATAAACACATGAATTCTTAGTAATCCCATGACCAATTTAAACAATGCACCCATAAAACTGGAAATCTTGAGTTCTCTTTCTGTGTAACTCACTGGCTATTAATCTTGTTCAAGTCAGCCAAACCACCTGTGCCTCAGTCTCTGTGCATTAACCTACATCAAGTACATAAATACCCAGTTGCTGAGCCATTTCATTTATTCAAGTTTGTTAAGCTGGTTTCCCAGAGAAAGGTAAAAAAACCTTAATATTAAAAGTTATGATTAGTCATAGTGAGATGGCATGGCCAAGACAACTTGAACGTAAAAAAACTGTAGCCTACAAAGCCTCATGAGTAGACAAAACTGAACTGGGTATCTAAGAAAAACTTGGTATCATCTGAGATTTCTTCCATATTCTTTGCTTTGTTTGGACCATAAATATTTCAATCAGAGTTTCTTCCTCTATTTGAGCTTCTGTTCCTTGACTGGTAAATACGTTTGATTTTTTTTCCCCTCCCCGATTTAAAAGAAGTTTTATTTTTTTCCATTTTTGAGAAAGACTCAGGACTACAGACTAGGCTGCATTTTAGTGACTGACCCACTCTTAACACAATAATTTACCCTCCACTTCGTTTGTACCCTGTCCCTAACCCTGTCTCCACCTCCCATACCCTTTCCTCACTAATAAGCAATTACTCTCAGATCTGCACACAGAGCAACTCAGTATGTGCTCCCAGTGATGCCCGTACTGACTAAAGTGGCAGTCTAAAGCTCAGATGGGTGGAAATATGCCTTTTAATAACACTCCAAGTGCACAGAAATTAATATTTTAACTGCAAGAGGTTTATGTTAATAGGAGCATAATGACTTATCTGCCCATTCTGCTTTCCCAGCCTTTTAACCTACATGCCATACAAGTGTCTACTGTGTTCATCTTTAAACCTTACAGCTGTCCTCTATTCGTTATCTGTAACAGTAATCCCAGGTTTCTTTCCGCCTCAAAACAATACTGCAGTCCCAGACTAGGATATACCAGTGAGTTTAATGGATCCCTGACTTTTCGAATCTCCTGACTGACTGGACACACAAAGCATTCACATCTCAAGTAAAAACAGCGTCTGTAATGATCCAATCTAAAGGAATCTTACTATAATTTTTACTGTCTAAGGCCCCAGTAATAGTCATCTGTCACTCTTTGAACAAGCATTACATAGGTGCTTTCACCAACACACAAATAGAATATATCAAGTGAAGTCTGAGGTCAATTAGGCAAAATGCAAGTTTATCTGCATGATTCTTTTCTGTTTTCCAACAGATACTTAACTCAGAAAACATGACATGTTTTGTAGACACCTTTACAGTAACATAAAGGATTCTCTTGCTGTCACCACAAACCATAAATTTATTCAGGACTGTGTTAACATACTGCTTCTACTCTGTAAAAAAAAGTAAAGCAAAAATTTTTAAATAGCATTATATCACTACGCATTTATTGCATGGCTTTTTGTAATTGTTGATGCTGTTACAATGTCAAGGCTAATTTCTTACAGGCCAGTAGCTGTCAAGCCTGTATTTACTTTGATTCTGATGCTGCCCTCTAATGAAGAAGCCAAATCGAGGTTTGCAGTACAAAGTTAAGAAATCAGGCAGCAAATATTTCAAATTAAATTTATGTGGCAAAAATACAAGCTCTGCAACTCTTTACCCTAGAGGAGGACATGTTACTAACAACTCAGAGCATTTCAGAGATGAAGGGTCTTTTATTTTCCTAAAACCAAAAACACTGAATGACATCCTCATCCAAATGCTGGGACTGAGTAAATGGAAGAAACACTAATATCAAATACTCTGTTTCTGAAAGCGGACATCATCTGAGTTCTACCATATTTGTAAAGCGTTTGGCACACCATTGCTTTTTGGTTGTTTAAATCTCCCTCCATCCCCAGTCACTACCCACCCCACCACGCACACACCCTGCCAGAGCCATTATTTACAAGCAGATATAGCTCCTAAAACATTCTTCCTAGTGTTGAAATAAATATTACTAAAATCATAAGCACTACTGTAGAGTAAGCAAACCTATGGGGTAACAAAGTGCCTAAAGAATTTGCTGTGGAGTGCTTAAAGGAAAGAATCCCCATTTCTTTGTGGAAACCTTTCCTGAATTCGTCCTTGGGTTACTTCTTCCAATACCCTAGGTCTGTGTATAAAGCACAAACTACGCTTTTGAGAATAACAAGGTAATAAATACAGTAGGCTGTATCTTCTAGTGCTGGAGAAGAAAATAAAAAAGACTTCCTAGATTCAGATCCCAAAAGTAGAATGCACCCCTGACCCCCACACCTGTGCCTGCGTTACAGGGAGACATATCATGGGACATACGTTACAGGATGATGTACCACAGTCTCCCATGCAGTCCTGCTCTCTGGCTACATATTTCAGCCAATGTAAAGACAACTGCATCATATGCCTTGGGTTTTTCTCCAGAAGAAAACCAAGCAGGACTTGCTTTTCCACAAATCCTTCAGTGTAGATGCCGGGTTGCATACCTGCTTGCGGGCAGACCTGGGCAGGGGTAGCTCTCAGGAAGCAGTGCTGACACACCCTGAAATGACAGAGCATCAAGGTCATGAAAGCTTTTCAATTTATTTATTTATTATTATTCAATACTTTTATTATTCCAGTACTGTTACCATCCTTTTCTCCTAGTCAGACACCTAGCCTTTGTTTCGTACTTTTTGATTCGCACAGACTTGATCAAGTATTTTCCTTTCCAGAGAGAAATTCTCAGATTATCTTTGCTACAGATCGAATACACCGAGTCTGGACATCCAAGCACAGGATCTCAGAATCTTTGGGTCCAAAGCAGCTCATGAGAACTACAGATCATGCAACTATGAACTACACAATAAGTCTCCGCAGGAAATACAGCCAGGTTCACTTGGATTTTATTTTTTTCCATAGCCACCAGTGAAGAAAATAGACATTTGACTGCAACAGCGTTTGCTGTGTGCTTTTCTTTCTTTCCTTCTCAGTCACAGAACTACTTCACATGTTTCTTCTGTTCACAGCAATTCACCTCCAAGCAAGGCACAGGAAGACCCAGGAGAGCAGTTTACAGACTGAATGCAAGGTCAGCAACAAAAGCTCTGATCGCAAAGCAGCGCTTTCAGGAAATAATATTTATCCCATTTGTCTTTTGTTTATTACCATCATTTAAACCATCCTGTTTTGTGAGCTGTTCTCCAAAGGAACCATTTTCCTCCACACGACATTACATATTCAACTTCTGCCACTCTCATTGTACTGCTGCATTCTCTTTCATTTGCTAAGTGCCATCACCTGTTATCATCAGCAGTTTCAAATAACTCCCTTGTGAAAACTACAGTTTTATTATATATAGGCTCTAAATTTATTAGCTTATCATGAATGTCACTAGAAAATAACGTTTCTAAAATGAGAGGTAAAAACAATATAAATGCAAGTAAAACAGCCCAGCGATCACTTAATCTTTGTGATAAAATATTGATTTAAAATAACAAAAAATGGTTTTTTTACTGTCTTTTCTATAACATACGAGTTGCATTCTGAGATTCCTCCAATTTTATGGATTCACATAATGGTGCATACAGACATGTAAATCTGTCGCATATATAAACTTTGAACATCAGAATATGCATGCGTAGTTGCACAAAACAAGTCATGCCAACACACACACTGATAATTGTTGGCTCGATTTGATGAATAATGAGCTGGCATCAGGACATTAGAACCTCAAGCAACAGAGGAGCTTACTCAGAGTCACATAATTTTGATTTTCTTCTCTATATCAGACAACCAAAAACTCTTTTAATTGCCATAAAAATAAACACCCCAAAACAACAGAAAAATAAAACCAAAACCCCACAGAAACCCAAAAGCTCTTTCCTTATTTGAACATACTGTTGTTTTTTTTCTAAAAGGTGATGCACAGTAATAATCCTTGCATGGGTTTTGTCCCAGAAATCAGAAGGGATCCAAAATGCCCACCCAAATATCAGAATCACAGGCACACCATGGATTATACCACCTGTAACATTCTGTGTTGATATAAACTTCTTCAAAAATGATTTACTCTAAATCCTCATGTTCATGTCCCTTTCAATTTATTTTCATAATAACATATGCAAACTACTATACAGGTAATATATGCAAAATACTCATTTGCATGGAATTATTCTGAAGGTATGTGAAAAAACAAAGTGAGTATTTGTAGGTGAATTATGTATTTAAAAATCTACACAAGTTATTCATTGTTTCGCAGGCTGAAAATTCCTTTTATCTATGACAAATGTGTGATGATCAACCAGCTTTCCTCAAATTTTACATTTCAATCCCTGATTTAGCTGAAAGATTTGTAAAACTTCATTTAGTAACCCAGCTTTCAGTTGCCTTCATAACTGATATATAAGGATTAGATTTTAAAAGACCTCTAATGCTACTCTTGACAAAGTCATTCAGCACTTAAATTCCAAAGTTTTTTTTCGAGTGCCTAGTATCTTAAGTGCCTCCAAAACATGGGAGAACTTTTGAAATCTGGCATGTATGACAGCGTATTAATAACACTTCAGGTATACTTGTTGCAAACACTAATAAATAGCAGACATGTTTTTCTTCTTAAGGATACCCAGCACTGACAACACAGAGAATGAATGCTGCCTCTAAATTTAATACACAATTCATTCACCCGTCCAGTGTCCTGTTTCAACAAATGGAACAAAAGTATTCACTCACTTCCTTCCAAACCCACAAAGACACAAAGTAAAAGAAGTATTACAAATTAATCTACCTAAATGTTTGTTGTTTCTGCAGGGCTAAATTTGCAAGTAGAAGTGGTATTATGTGTTTGGGTTTTATTTGTTTCTTCACTGTTTGTTTGTTTTTTAAGTTAGGTAGCGTATTTGGATAGGGCAGACAAGCTTTTGGGCACAGAAGCTCTCTAATTCTGAAACAGAAGCAGCAAAGTCCAAAACCGAGTACAATTTGAGCATAATTCCTCTTAGTTTCACTTGAGTCACAGTTAAATCACATTGGAGAAAAGCCAGTTGGACACACTGGATAAGAGGAATGTTAGCATAGACAGGTCATGTCATGGTTACTTAACTCCTAACAGGCATACTCCATGGGACAAACAAAAGGCAGTAGATGAAGAAGTATACGGTGTCACAAAATTTAGGGTTCAGCAGAAACATGAATTTCAGGTCCCAGGCTTGTTTTTGGATGGTGTTCAAGGATCAAGAGGAAGAGACCACAGACCAGTTCTGTGAAACATTCTCCCTCTAGTTACTGTGCTGTTCTTTTCTGATTGCGCGTGAGCGTTTTGCACTCTGGTGCAAAATTGTTTTTCATATCCATCAACATTTTTTAAAATTATGAAAAACACCATAATTCTAGGACAAGCAAATGTCAGATTCAGTGACTGATTCAGAGTATCCTCAGAAGACACTTTCTAGTGTTGGTCTAATACCTGTAATGTTCATCATTTCTCCTTAAGGTTGTAAAACACATTTCCAAAAATTCTAATTTTCTGCTTGATTCACATGAAAATAACTTTGGCTTGTATGAATTTTTTTATATATTTTTAAATTATAGAGCTGTTCTAAATATCCTTTTAAGAACAAAGACCTTGCCCAGATAACCAAAACCAGCTCAACAATTGTTACTGAAGAGACAAAAGCTAAATTTTATCATGTTTTAGGTCCACAGCTAGGGAGTTTTGTAGCGTATGGCATATGTTATTTGCTGTTGATTAACACTAAAATTAGACAGAATGATTTGCAAATCAGCAGGAAATGGGTCTTTCGACAGGGAAAACAGACTCTTCCTTTCCCCTGCTGCAGAAAAAAAATGAGAGGAAAGGGGAATTTGGACTCCATGGACAGCTTAACAAAAGAAAAGGTCAGATGGAAATTGCCAGGCCTTGATTATAGAAAGGAAGGGGAGAAAAGATAGAAAGAAAAAGATGGAAAAGAGAGGGAAAGGCAGAAAGCTTTACAATCTCAGTGTTCCGTTCACCTTCATCTCAAAGGGATTTGTACCCCACTTAAAAACTTAGCAAATAACTCATATCAAACAGCCCAGAAGTTCAACTTGGTAAAGGTTCATGGTGTCAGATCCATCTCTAAAATGAACAAATCTTGCCCAAGATATGTGTTTAGCTCATGTGCTGCATAATATTTTTAAATTCCATCTAATAGCAGTCTCTTTGCTCTATGTCTTCTTGCACTGATCAGTAAATTTCACGTCAAGGAAAAATATGTTTGCAATACATATTGAAATTATTTCATTATAAACCTCTAACACACCAGGAGACATAGGAAGTTTTAGACCTAAAATAAGTCAAAGAAAATGAACAGAAAAGAAGCAGTAATTCTAAAGAAAAATACCACTGGTCAGCATATGACTTCATTTATTTGCTGTGTTTGAGCTTTCATTGTTTACCGAAGAGAATAGTGAGGTTTTGTTTTCCAAAGAAGGAAATATATTTGTGCAAAAATTAAACTGCAGCCTTTTAGCAGATGTCATGTTAGTTTGATATACCGTGGTCATAAAGACAACAAAATAAATGATTGTACACAAAGATTCCTTAGTCTGCTAGGAGTCTGCAGAAAAATGTGCACACACAAAATGATTCAGCACATTCCTTGCCAGCTTTTTAAATGGTTTTACATAATTTAATGAAATTTAAATACAGTACAAGGGGGAAGCTTTGATGCCCAAACTCCTGTTTCAATATTTTCTTTTTGATGAAGTAAGCAGAAAACCCCAAAAGAGAGCAGCTTTAATTAGCTTTATTGTAATCAGATTTAGAAGTTAGATAAAAAGATGGCCCAGAACGTATCTACTTTGTTTAGAATAAAAAGAATTCCCAAGAGAACTTGAGACTGCAGTATCTTCTGTAACATAAATAGTGACGTCTGTGTGTGAGGAGGCCCTATATCAAAATAATTTGGTGAAGATTACCATAACAGAGTTGTTTAGGGTTTTAGATTTTTCTCACATCCCACATCTCGTTTTTTTGTGTTTTGGGTTTTTTTTCTTCACATTTGAGCAAGTCAAGTAATGCAGATCTCCTATCAAACAGTACCAAGCCAATTTTGTTCTACTGAAAAACACTATTTGCATAAACCCATTTATGCACTTGAGCTTCTCTCCCCAAGTGTCTCTTCAGCTCCCTGCTGTGTTCCTTTTTTAACAGGAAACCTGAATAATGTTGAGCAACCCAGGGGCAGGAAAACACATTTTTACATCCAATTTAAAGCTTTAAGTAGCATACAGCTCTAACTCTGGTTCAGAGTTACCTGAAAGTAGTAAACAGTTCCATGTTTACTCCTATTTTAGAAGCAGAAGAAACAGCTCTTCCAATCTCAATACAAGGAAAAGACACGGACAGCTTTGGAAAGTTTCTCAGTATAAACTGTCCACAGCTTGAAGGTGCGTGTTCCTGGCTACATTTCCACAATGTGTTCCCTATTCAGGTGCACCAGCACCCCAGCAAGAATTTTGAATTACACCTCCGCAGTGTCTCTCTCCTCAGAAACTAGCTCAGGCTGAAACTGTTCGCCATGTTAATATGGCTGCAGCTGCTACAAGAGCTACGCGGCTGAGGAATGCACACAAGCAGGGAGCAGAGCATGCCCGGGGGCTTTAGCCTGGGTTTAGCATTATTGAAACAATTCAACTCACTTTAATTGCATTAGAATTATCAGCATCAATTTTAGCTAATGAACTTAGGTATTTCCTTTCCTGAGCTTTTCAAGGCACCCCACGTCTCCGCTCCTATCTTAGTTGCTAAACTCTTCAAGGTCATAGATTAACTATATAGAGGTTTTTGCAGCATTTTTACAGGGATTTTAATATTTTTTCTGCACACTGTCAGTGATTAACAAGACTTATCATACAAGCCTTGGTCCAGAAAAGCACTTCAACACACACATAACTTCAGTTTCCTGAGCTGACCGATTCATCTGATGAGACCAGGCACATGCTTGAAGTTAAAGGTATGTTCCAGTGTTTTGCTATGTGTAAGTGAGAATGTTTACCACTATGCAAGAAGAAACACAATCCAGTGAAACATATCCCTGCTTTTGTTAAAAAAAAAATCATATTCTCAGATTTAATCCTTGGAGTATGTATGATTTAATTACGATTTTAACATTTGCCCTGCAGGTGTTCTTCAGGACAGGTCTTATTCTCAGCTGCACTGGGAAAAATCAAGTCACAGATTTCTTCAGGCAGCTCTTTGTAGTCATTTCTTTATATTTAAGTATACAGGACCCAGTAGATTCACTTAAACCAAATGTCCCCTCTATTATCCTAAAATCCACTAATCTCATTCTTCTGCCTCTCAATTTCAGCAGCAATTTTGTTCCACATCTCATTATGCTAATAAAGGGGAAAACTTGATTAATCAGAAGGTTCTAGAAGACTTTAGACTTCTCAGTCACCTCAGCTCAAAGTAAATTGGTAGTGCAGTGAAAGTGCTTGAAAAATTCTACTATAACAGAGGCTTACCAAAAGCAACACTTAGACAAAAAACTAGATTTTAACAACAGAAGTAAAATACAGGTAGTTTACAAAGCATCTAAACATTAAACTGTATTTCTCTGTTTGTTACACTATTAAACCCAAACTCTTATTGTGGAAAAGCTACTCATATGGAGGGGTTTTATGCAAGGGTCATTATGTAAATAGCCAAGTAAATCTTTTCAGTAAAGACTGGTATTATTACTAAGGCCTATTTATGAAATTCTAGAGATTAGACAGATACCTGTGCCTCCAATTCAAAAAATTCTCAAACAAAAAAAGATGTCAAAATCTAGACTACAGGCTGGAATGCTGGAACAGAAAATTGGGAAATGTTGTAAAGAAACAGGAAAGTGATAATGACTTTGCGATGAAGTGCTTGAGAGCCCGTCCAACTATGACAGGCACCAAATACCACACAGTTTCACAGATCACTGGTAACTTGATTCTCCACCTAAACAGATGTGCTGTTTTTTCCGGGGGTAGCATTAATTTTCTTCATATTCGCTATTACGGGGCTATGTTTTGGATTTGTGCTGGAAAGAGTGTTGATAATACAGGGATGTTTTTGTTATTGTTGATCAGTGCTTACACAGCCTGTTTCTCACATCACCCCTTATTTTGTTTTGCTTGTGTGCACAGCTTTTGATTTACCTATTAAACTGTCTTAACCCACAAGTTTTCTCAATTTTATTCTTCCAATTCTCTCCCTGATCCTACGGAGGAGGGGGGGGAGGAGTGAACGAGCAGTTGTGTGGTGCTTAGTTGTTAGATGGGATTAAACCACGACAACAGATAATTTTGGCAGATCTGCAAACAACCTGACACATCTGGGAATGTTTTTGCCCATCTCCCAGTTTATTCATCCCAGCTGTGCATTACAGATGCTGGTTAATAAAGGAAAAAATTATTTTAATAATCTTATTACAGTGAAAAAATTGCAGTTCTAAACTGGGCAGTGTCAACAAAACAAAAGGTGTCTGTAACATTTGTGTGCTTTCTAGCAATAGTCAACTCGGATCTCAAGCCACTACCTCAACAGAGTAATAAATAGCATTAATAAGTGGCAGTGTAAGCTGTATTCTGTATGACTGTACCAGTGTGTCATAGCCCTGTTCTGTAAATATTCACCTCTTGCCATGAACGGATCACTCAGTTCTCTGCACTGCCCCTGCACCTTCTGTGGCCACTCTACGGACCATGATAACAAACCAAGAAACGCGCCGAATGAGACCAACAGGTGATTTCACACAGCTCACGGTAAACTTTGACCACAGAACACTCCATATTTCGTATTTCCGTATCCATATTTCCTTCCTTATCCCACTAATAGGATATTTCCATAGAAGATACTTGTCAATATTTTGTACAGTCACCTGGTGCAAACAGAGTCAAACGGAGTGGAACTTGCCATGGTGTGAAGCTGGATGAAGCTGTTATCATTTGAAAAGTGAAGTTGTTTATACCCTTTTACAGATACCTTCATGCTTACCAGCTTTAGAGAAAATGTGAGAAGGCAGAAAATAGAGCAGGGGTTACATACAGAGCTCCAACAGAAATAAAATTTATCCAGTTTCACCCCTCACACATAGCTGCACAGTCTAGAAAACTCACCAAACTGTAAGGGTTGCCAGCTGACTGGGATGTTTCGGTTTTTTTTAAAACAATTGAAAAAAAAAACAAAAGTTGGTCGTGATGTTTTAAGATTATTATTATTGTTGCTTTCTCCTTCCCTTACCTGCCAAATTTCACCATTTTGTGAGACAGTATGCACTCAGAAAAATGACAAGGAATATATTTTCTTTGTTTTTCAAGTTTTCCATCTAAAGTATATAAAACCTCCATTTTTTTTGAAAAAAACCGCAAACATTATCACTTTGTCTCTCTAACATACAGCTTTCTATGGAAAAAATGTAGAATATTGTATACTTTGAAGTAAAAATAGAAAATAGCTGTATACTTCTAAGTCATTGTACTTTAAAACCATCATTCTAATTACCTGGTTTTTGGGAATTGTGCCAGCGCTAGCTGGAAAAAGCACTCTTATCTAGCCATCAGCTACAAAACAGAAAAACAAATTGCAAGAATTATTGAGCTTTTTGAGTCTGGAATGATTAAGACCTAGTTAAAGAAACATATTCTACTTTGATTACATAGCAGCCTCTACTCTGTGTACTCAAATAAGAATATACTATAATACAAGACTTCAAAAAACATACTGAAAAATTAAATACAGTGTCACTACATTCTGCTTAGTTTGGGGTGGGGGGTGCTGTCGTAAGGCCACATCTTGTACCTTCTAGAATTATGTATATCGATCTCAGTTTGCAAATTAAAGTCCCACGATAGCTAAGAAGGTAAGGACTTTAGTATAAAAGCAGCAAGAAGGCCACAGTACAGCAAATTACAGGAAATTTTAAGTAAATAGGTTTTAGTCAAAAGTTATTAATATTAATGTGCGAAAGTGTATATCCAAGTCAACAATCTACAAATTTTTCCTAATTTCTTAGCCAGCTCAGACCAAGGTTGTCTGTGATCATACTTGCCCCATGCAAAGAACATTCACAAACGCAGAAAAGCACCGCACAAGCTGGTATATTCCAGTTTCAGAGTATCCCAACACCGGTTTATATCTTGAAAGCAGCATAAACTCAGCCTCGGCAGTAGCAGTTCTCGTAAGCAGCACAGCTTCAGTAGGGCTAGGAAATTTCAGACAAGTGGTACTGCTCCAGTATGGGTACAAGTTATCCCAAATGAGCCTGGGTATCTCAGTCCCCACGCTACACAGCATGACATGGATCAGTCAGAAAAGTTATTTGAAATCCTGAGTACTGCTACCAAACTGCCATCGCACCAAGAGCACTACGGAATTCACAAAGTATCTTAAGATGTTTAATCAATTTCCATGTGTTATTACCATCAGCCTTTTAAATATCCAGCATGTTAGAGTTCAAACATTTTTTTTTCCTATATTACATAAGTCCCAGCCAGTAAGCACTAAAGTGACATGAAGATGATCAGAGGGCTGGAGCATCTCTCCTATGAAGACAGGCCGAGAGAGTTGGGGTTGTTCAGCCTGGAGAAGAGAAGGCTCCAGGAAGACCTTATAGCCCCTTCCAGTACCTAAAGGGGGCCTACAGAAAAGGTGGAGAGGGACTCTTTATCAGGGACTATAGTAATAGAATGAGTGGTAATAGTTTTAAACTGAAAGAGGGAAGATCTAGATTAGATATTAGGAAGAAATTCTTTACTGTGAGGATGGTGAGGCACTGGAACAGGTTGCCCAGAGATGTTGTGGATGCCCCATCCCTCAAGTGTTCAAGAGCAGGTTGGATGGGGGTTTGAGCAATCTGGTCTAGTGGAAGGTCTCCCTGCTGCCCAGGGCAGGGGGGTTGGAACTAGATGATCTTTAAGGTCCCTTCCAACCCAAAGCATTCTGTGATTCTATACAAATCTCTCCAACTTCATTTTTCCTGTGCCTTTGCAGTTAAGTCAAAACTATGTTGCAGCAAAGAAGAACAAGCTAGGATGAACATGACACTGAAGCCTGGCGTTTTCTGCCTTGTGAGAACGTCTTGTTTCTCATCTCTGCTCGCATCAGCTGGGGAAGCCCCCACTTCAGCTTCTCTTTGGCTGCCTTAAGCATCCCTCCGTGCAACAGGCAGGGCTTTTTACAAATCCTATTTCTACATCCAATTTGCCTAACAGTCAACTGGCTGAAGCTATACCCTAGAAATTCTGTACCCTCCTAAGCATGAAGATGCATAAGAGCTGAAATCCTACTATTAGTTGCTGGCCTTCTTGCACATGACCTGTAAGTCAGGTACAGCAGCACACAGACAGCAGTCCCATCATCACTGACACCAGACCAGCCAAAAGTATCAATCCCATCTGGGTTTGGCACAGGCATAAAACCACCTGTCTGATACAGCTGCCATACCCCATGTTATGGTTCACGGAAGTTTCATCCTTTCTTGTGTCACCTGCAGAAAAAAGTATGATACATCATAAAGACAGAGCAGCATGGAAAAATGATAGCAGATCCGTTGTAAAGCCTTCAGTGCAGAGTTAGCTTATCCAAGTATTTTTAACAAACATGAACCATCACAGTAAGCTTATCAGTTTTTCAGAGGAGCCTTAAAGCCCAATTAATGCACTTTATGGTCAAGCCACAGCCTCACCATCAACATCTTAACTCTTTGCATCCAGGCCAGACTGCTTGGCTGGAAGAAGCATTAATCAACAGTCTTGAAACTGGATGGAATATAAGGTTTTGCTATGCCTAACTTAGAAAACCTGCTCTCCTAGCAGATCCACAAAGCTCCTTTTAGTATCATTTACATGCATGCAGAGTAATTATGTTAATTCTGTTAATTAGTCAGTATGGGTAAAACTGTGGCCAAGCTCCAGTTTCCCATCCCTTTCCCCATTATAAGCTGTTAGAAACTCCAGAAAAAGGCTCAACAACTCTTGGTAAAATGTGTTCCTATTTGGATTCGATCCAAGCCATTCTACACAGTTCCATTAAAGCACAGCAAACAAGGCTCGGCATTAATGCATAACTGAAGTAGGCTTTATGCTGTCAAAATGGATCAGATTCAGACTGGCTCCATTCCAGAATTATGCTTTTGAAAGCTTATTTAGTAACAAATTACACAGAAGATAAACAAGCAATTAACCAATCTCCCAAGAAGCTAACAATCAAAATATTCTGTGCTGAAGTATTAAACGTATTAGGTTGTTGCCTTCATCTATCACTTGGCTCCGCAGTACCTACGCTGTGTGACTTTCAGCCAGAAAAAGGTCATGGTTAATTGACATAAGTGCATTCTTCATTTTAAATTCCACATTTTAAGTACACAGCAATATGCTGAAAGTAAGATGGAATACAGATCAAGGAATGAAAACTTACAGATTCCTTATGTACATTGTGGTTTTCAGAGTACTCAGAAGGTAGGTTCACAAACGTGCTGTTCACAAGTCTGAACATACATCCGAACTGTGTGGATTTACAGCTGTGTGATATGAGTGACTTCCAGTGTTATTACCTTTATCTGCCACCTTCATGCTGATACCAGCTTTCATTACTTCAAAATTAATATGGGGCCAAACCCCAATCACTTTGTTCACATTGTTATGTTGAAGTCAAAGATGAGGCAGTTCTGAATGCAGCCACATCTCTGCACATCATAAATTTTCATTAGATCAGACAGGTAGGTTGGAGCCTAGTTTCTTGTTTCTGCTGTAGTTTGGGAATTAAATAGGCATAGTGTGAGAGAGCCACTTCTAGTACACTCAGGAAAAGGGTTTTATAAACCCCAAAGTCATTGGGAAAATCAAAGTAATTGGTCAAAGCCCTTACTTTGTGCGCTTTTAAGGTTAGCAAGACCCCAACTAGAAAAGGTAATGATAGACAAGAGTCAGAGTAGTGACATAATTCTGTCTGTAAGACCACATAAGAAAGATTTCATGACTTTGGGCTCAGCTGTTTCAGGTTAAGATTACCAGGTATCTGCCCTAACTCTGGAAATACATTTGTCACACAGTGCCTGGATGGTGATATATTATACCTCTCTGACTTTTCCTTACAAAGGATCAGCTAGCCTAGCCTACATGCATTTTTGTACATCAGCCTCCTTCTACTGGACATCTCACCTCCTCCCTTCCACAGCTGCGCTATGACTGAACATAATCTTTTTCAAATCCCTCATGTATCACTTCCAGATGTGGGCTTGTCTTCTCCTCCTGTTTCAAAGTCACAAGGCATTGAGCAATCTGAATTATTCCAATACATCTTTACTTGCCTCTTTGATCAAGCTGTTGTTCACAGGTGCATGCTATTACAGCTCACGATTGTCAATTTATCATCAAATTTCTACAGCTCTACTTATTTCAAAAAAAAAGACAAATCAATGACTGGTTACCCATGTCCTTTGTAACATTACCATGACATTGTTTCTATTCCTCCTATGCAATGTATGTGCATAATTATTAGTTACAGTTATTGAAGGTGCAGTTACCAAACCACAACCACAGGTACGAGTACGAATGGTGCATTGTTCACAGGCAGACCCCTATTCAAGGTGGGTCCAACCAGCCAAGTGAGCAAATGCTGCTGTCAGAGGATAACCAAGACTTGCGTTCATCCATGGCAGTTCCTCTCATTCTGCCCTGACAAGGCACACCTCTCTGAGCGTATTTTCTTCCCACTTTACTTTTCATGCTATTCCAGTTTCTGGAAAAAACACCAATGGAGACCACCAGGGGTGGAAAAAGAAAAAGCATGTAGTCCCAAACTACTAAGGAAATGGACTTCAACTTTGTTTCAATTCAATGTTACATATACTTAATTTGTTAGGGGAAGAACTTACTACAGGGCTAGAATAATAATAGCCAGAATGAGACATAGGAAGTAACAAACGTCTCTTACAATCAGGCTTCACTTTAAACACTTTAAGTTTTGCATTCTTATACTGGAGAAGCTTTGATGAAAAGATTTGAAACATCTTCAAGGCGCAAAGAAAGCGACCATATTTGCTGGACTTGAGGAAGGATAAGAAGGATGACACATGGATGTAAATTTGTATACCATTGTAGGAAAACTGAGAAATTCCTAAAAAAACTTGATCCTGGAAGTAAGCGGACCGGTACTCCTCCTACCTGTATCTATTATACCTTGATACAGTATTCCCAGCATCTTCTTTGAAGCTAAGGTCTCTGTCCATCCACCAAATACTCACCCAGTATTGGCCTTTAGAGGCTCTCTGAGGTACCTTGACAGAGTCCTGTCAGGAATACCTGGAAAAAACATCACCCCACACTGAAAAAAGAAAACCGAACTTGGTAAGGACAGATGCGGACCATTCCTGCACCAACACCTTTCAACTCCCATCTGACATTGCAAGTGATGGAGACCAGTGTCAGCAGTGGACCCAAATCTGCTTTATGTGTGTCTCCCAGCCAGACAGCAACAACTGCCACACCGCATATAAACAGTTGTCACTCTACCAGTGCCTCACATATTTGTCACTCAGTAGCTAAATTTGATACTGGACAAAATTTGCTGGAAGGCAATTAAGTTCAGCAGGTTTGGAGAGGACCAAAGTGATTTTTTGTTGTACTCGGCAGAGACATACATCAGGGACAAAGTATGCACACATCTGCCTGGGACCCCCTTCAAAGACAGCTTCCTCCACAGAGACAGTCTAAGAGCTCAAGTCCTGAAAACGGTTATCAGGAAGGTGAAGGCACAGGGAGAGTCTGAATATGGCATTTTTCCTTCGGGGCTTCCCTTTTGGCCCTCCAAGTCAGCTGTCAGAGCTCTCTCTGTATCTGACACCCGCTCTGGATGGAGAGATTTTGCCTGTCTTCTTTGTTAAGGCTCTGAACAAGGTGAACTCATCTTCCTCCCTAAACCTCTCAGTTCAGACAGAGGCAACCTGTTGTGGGGACAAGTAAGCCCCACTGAATGACACACTGTACCTTCTGACCCATACGCCTCCCTGCGTCCTGAGGAGGAGCCCAACCCCACACGCTTTCAGACATACGCACCAACTCCGAGATGGGTCCATACTCACTCCCGGGCACCTCATGCCATGTAACTAGAAACTAGTGATCTTTGTCAAGAAGTCTTGAAGCTCTCTTCATAAAGCAGGAATGCAGGCTGTCATCTTAAAGAAGTGTTGGGATGGCAGCGACCAAGCAGCAGTAATAGTACACCTTAGCCCAAAGTGTTGAAAAAGGGGCATCCTGCTCCGTGCAAGCATTCAGCTGAACCAAGGAGCTAAGAACAAGTGCTGACCAGTGTGATCTATTTCAGTTGTCAAGTTTGACAGCAAATAAAGGCTCCTGGGAAGCATGCTGAAGGCTGCCAGCTGGCACCTTTGGGCTGTCTCAGGGACAGCTTTCTGCTAAACATTGCTGGTATAAAATGATGGAAATCCTGCAGGACAATAAGCAGTGGTGGGTAGGTCACAACATGCCCATGGTACAAAACTCAGTGCTGAAGGGCTTGTAAGGGTGTTGTGAAAGGCTGCAATATAGGTGTTGGGTCTGATCCAGTTGACAGAGTGAGTCATGCACACGTTATCTATTTTCGTTACTATTTTTTACATTGACCTATTCTTTCTTGTCTGCAAAATCCTTAGAAAGCAAACAGTAGCACCATGAATACACTATAGTTATTAGGAATATGCCAGTTATTCAGCTTATATACTAGAATGGCTGAGGTAGAAAAGTGCATCACTCAGGTGGGATGCAGATAGCTATGTTTTCATCTCTCCATTCAGCCACAGACTTCATACGTGCCCTAGACCAACACAATCATTCTGGAAAGTGGGATTACATCCATCCGCAAAGTCAGAGTGGTAATACTTCTGCAGGGGTACTACAACCATAATGGTCTGATGTATATGCAGAACAACTTCAGCTCTGCGATAAGGGCATCATACCTTAAAGCAAATGGGAAGGCAGTGCATCTATGTGTTCATACACATCCCAGTGAATGACAGCACAATTTGTTCAGCAGCTCTACAGCAGTGTCATTTGCCCATGTTTTCCTCACATATATCTTTGCCCTTGACAAGGATGCAGCTGAAGAAAGAGCCTAGGTGCAGAAAATGCAAGAGAACATCTCTGAGAAGCTGAAGGGCTACAATACAGCAACACCATGGCAGCCATCCAAAGATCTGCTACACTCACTCTTCTGCATTTCTTCTGCCAAGCAGTGGCAGGAGCACAATTAAGCAAATCTTTGCATGTGTCCTTGTCACAGCCCCTTGGAGCCAACATACACAAAGCGTTCTTGTTCTCTCCCTCCTAAGTATTACTGAGCTTCCTACAGAAGCAACGCACCATGCCTGCATGTCAGAATTCAATGGCATAACATAGACAAGAACAAACAATGAAAACTTTGAAACTTTACAACTGCATGAAGGTTTTCCACATGATAACGTTAGCCTCAACAGCAGTAAAGGAGCAATTTTTACATGGTAATGAACTGTTCCTCTGATGCAAATCACAAAGCACTCTCCTTCACAATCAGGCATGTAAGTCATATCTTCGTCTCACTAACTTTCCCCTCAGGAAAATGCACATTGTTGTCTATAACTAACTAAAAAATTATGAATTTAGGACAAAATTATTTTTTATTACTTACTCTGTAACACAGCACAGCACTACAGTGCCTTATGCAAATCTATTTCTCTCCTCTTACTAAGTGTCACAGAACACTTGGCCAAGTTGCAATGTATAAAAGCGAGACCTGCTGAATGTACCCACAAGAAACAGCGGCACACCAGCTTCCCATCTTCAGAACAGAAGACAGATACAGGCACGCAGGCTGCAGGAAAGCACAGTTCACCAGAATCATCAGCAAATCCTTGACTATACATAGGGCTTGAATTTCCACACTGCAGAGGAACCATTTTTGCTAACAGGTGTTCTGATATCAGTCTGACTTACTAACAGGGGGCTGTTCTTGTCATTACCAAGTACACAACAGAATAACACAATCTATTTTTGCAGAACAGTTGCAAAGATGAAAAGCCTGCTCTTGCATCCTTGCGGTTGTATATCATTTTGTTCTGCAATACTGTGGTCATATTTTTACAGCTCCCAAATTGGAGTGATAGAAATTTTTCAAAACTATGTCAAAATATTTTTTCTTAATGCTTTTTCATGCATCTGTTTGGCCATCTTTCAAACAGCTCTACCACATTACACTATAAAAACAGAACTAAGATATGGACCCAATCCTGCAACTCTTATTTGCTTGTATAATTCCTCAAACTTCCCCACTACAGAAACTGAATCTCTCCTGCTCCCAACCACATTTGCTCTCCTAGATTACCCAGACTGCTTATGTCCTGCACGAGTCATTGCTCACTCCTGTTGTTCCTTAAGTGATCTTCTAGTAGGAAAAAAACACGTTTACATAATAAACACAAGTGATTAAGCAAGTATACATATGTTAATATTTGCATCAAATTCTATACACAGTCTTACCAATATCAAGAACTAAATCCTTGCAGCTGACTGCATTTCATATTAAATATCTTCAGTATATGTTACCTGCCAATTATCATGATACTTAATCTCCTCCAAAGACAAAAGAATGGATTTTTTTTTCTGTGTTTAGTTTCACAGGAGAGAAATACTCAATATGTTAGGCCCTCTTCCCATTAGCAGTTATCACCACTCCGTGTTGTGAGAGCATAACTAGCTTTAAAATTGCTCTCACCACAACAATTGTGTGAAACTGCCTTTTGCTGATCAGGGAAAGGACTGAATACATTTCACAGTCAGAGTTAACACAATTTCACCCACATAATTACTACGTACTTATTTTGGACTTTGCTTTTTCACAAAATTACAAAAAATTATTTCTAAAGTTTTAGGTACTACTTTCACCAAAACAGGAATCCTGCAAAAATAAGTTTATATGCAGATGGTCTGAAAAAAAAAGCCTGTATAAAACCAGCAGAAGAAAAGCATTTTGTAGGAGAGAAATATCAGTCAGCCATAGGACATGGGAATAGAGATGTATATTCACCTGGTTTTTCCAAATTGCATACGCAACTTTCAATAAAATTATTCTGTCTTTGCACACAAACGAGTATGCATATGGTAATGAAACACTTTCTTAAACACCTGAATTTTACATTCAGATGCCTATTTGCATAATTAGAGGTCACACCACATGAGCTTGGCCAAGCAACAATATTGCTCCAGCTTGACTTTAACTACCTTTGAACAGATAAGTAGTCTTTCACCTTCTACTAATTTACTGTAGCAAGTACTTTCCCTCTCCTGCTCTGCTACACTTATGCTCAGAAGTTGCTCTCAGTTGCTAACAACTTATCTTTAGGAAAAAAAGCAGCAATAAAATAAGTGGTTTTATACTTGGAAATTCCCCATATTTCCAGACAATGTATTTCTAAAACATATGGTGTACACACAGTAAAAAGAAACAAATAATGCTGACAACTACTTCTTGAATTCCAGAACATTAAAATGAGATTTAAGGCCGTGTCACTCCATTGCAAAAGAATGTAGAAGAAAATAAATCATGACACCCTTTTAAAATATTTTAAATTTATGTTTTGTATCGTATGTTGAAACCCTACTGGTTTTCATAATCTATGGATTTTCAGAACTGCAAGGGATATGTAGAGAAAATGCTCAAGTGTCAGGCCAGTTCCTATGGAAAGGCTCTTTCCTCAGTACACAAGTCAAAAAGCTGCTATTGCTGATAAGAGGTAGCCTGATCTATCAAACCTCCTAGCAAGCAAAGCCTAGTCTTTCCCTTCCTCCATCCAGAAGTTTAAAATCCTTTGATCTCAAAGCTGGGAAGATGTTTACTGTTTTTCCCAGGCAGCCTATTTCTCCTCCCACTCTTTCCTAGGCCGTAACTGAAGTGGTGCCTCTGGTCAACTACTGGCCCATAGGCTGACCAGTGAGGCTGAGGTCTGGGACCGCAGCCACCTTCTGAAGCTCTCCTGCTCCCAACTGCATCTGCTTTCCCAGAGTCCCCAAGTTACTGATGTCCTCACACGTTGCCCCAGTTTTTACTTGCTCCTTTTGCTTCTTAGGTGTCACCACCTCCTTCCCCCTTCTTTATCAGCACAACTCACAAGCTGTGAGACCTCAGTTTCACAGGTGACTTCTGATGATGTGAAGAACAGCAACAGTGGGCTGTTCTGATCTCCATTCCCGCTATCACACTCCCTCTCTTATCTCATGCTTGGCTGGTGGGAATGCTCCTCTGCAGATTCCCCTGCACTAGTACCTCACCTGCTCATAGGAAAAAATGAGTTGGAGTACAGGTTTCAGTATGAGTGAGGTCAGTGTTTAACAAGGATATTTTTCCTAGTTTTAGTGACACTGCCAATGTCAAAGCCCAAAATTTAAGGGGTGACAAATACCTACTGATTTTGAGACACGTTTTCTTTCCCTTCACGCACACTTTTGCTTTTTTTAATAGTCTGGAACACGAGTTTTTGAAATAGGCTGTTGTGGTCATGGGAGAAAGCATCTATTGACTCCACTGCAACTACAAAAAAAGTTTATATACACATGGAATGATAAAAATCAACACCACTGCAATTCGCAAAAGAAGTGCAGACATCCCTTATGGTGATAAAAAGGTAGCTATTTGGATATCATTAGAATTAACATAAAATGAAACCACCCTGCTGGGACTATGGTTAAAGAAATGCTACCTACTCGGCACCTTTGATCCTGAGAAATTCCAACTCTTTAATATCATCAACAGAAACTCAAATATAATGCCAAGACTATAACACTCACCTTTGTTGAATGATGCTCTATGGAAATAAAGAGGATCAAGCATTTAAAAATACAAGCACAATGCTGTGCTTGAGATAAAGAATAATTCAGTACAGAATAACCTAAGAAAACAGCAATATAACACCTCACACTGGAAATGAAGTAAGGTAGAAGGACTAGGACCTTATTTTCAGGAGGTTTTCAATACTCTGAAATGCTTTGAAGTTCTACAAATACATTTTTCTTGACTGAAAATGAAGCCTTCTGAACTTCTTACCATCTCATCTCTTACGACTATGAAAAGGAACCGGGTGTTTCAGATCTGATTGCTCAAAGATAGCTGCCTGTGTCTATATTTAGTACTGTGAAAATCGAATGATCTAAATCCCATGAAAAGTGATTGGTTTGTTTTTTAATCTAGCAATTGGGACAAAAGTGTCTTTAAATTTAGAAGTCTAAATGTGAAGACCTGGTTCTCAGAATTATTAAAAATATACAACTGTCACTGAAGTAAAATCCCAGTTTATGTAGTCACGGGGTGGGAAGTGGTGTGTCCCACTTATAGTAAGTTATCAAACTTGGCTTCCTCTCACTTCAGAGTGAGCTAAACACATCATCTGTCTTTAAAGCAAAGTTCAGAAAAGCAGGGGGGAAAAAAAAACCAGCAAAACAGCTCCACAATTCTTTTCTCATAACATCTCTTTAAAGAGTGTTTTGATTTCAGCAGAGAAGATGGTTTTATTCTCTGAAAAGATGACTTTCAACTCCTGCATTACTAGTACCATCAATACACAGCTCTCATTGGGTAACGTCAACTCAAGAAGAAACCATGTTTTAATTCATCATTTGCTACATTCCTGAAGTTTTGTCAGAAGATCATGCCTTTTCTATACAAAATTGCATTATATATGAATAACGTGATATTTAAATGAAATTTTAATACAACAAAAAAAAATAATCTGACCACTACCCTCCACAACACCTTTGAGATCTGTCTTTCTCAAAATGCTGGTAGAGCCTTAAGCGTATTCTAAATCATTTCATTCAATGTTATCCCTTTTACGTGGTCCTGCTCTGTTCTATTACAATCTTAACATTTTCCATGGGAGCAGCCAGAGGATAAAATTGCCTTGGGCATATCAAGACATGTTAGTCCATCAATGTGGCAGAGGAAAGTCACTTGCTACTGGTTTTACATGTTTCTTTGTGAAGTTATAAGAGACCAACCAGTACAGAATTGCAGAGATTAAGACAGGAGAGTTATTACAAAAGGAGAAAGTTTTCTAGAAGTATTTTGCTCTTTCAACTGAAGAGAAGGCTCCAGGGAGACCAATTAAAGGGGACCTAGAAGAAAGCTGGAGAGGGACTTTTTACAAGGGCATGTAGAGATAGAACAAAGGGTAATGGCTTCAAACTGGAAAAGGGTAGATTTAGATTAGATATTAGGAAGAAATTTTTCACTATGAGGGTGGTAAGACACTGGAATGGGTTTACCGGAGAAGTTGTGGATGCCCCATCCCTGGAAGTGTTCAAGGCCAGGCTGGATGGGGCTTTGAGCAGCCTGGTCTAGTGGGAGGTGTCCCTGCCCAGGGCAGGGGGGTTGGAACTAGGTGATCTTTAAGGTCCCTTCCAACCTGAACCATTCTATGATTCTGTAATTTTTAGAGGTTCATTAATTCGGAAAAATAACTAGACAAAGCATCCCATTAATTCTAACCCAAATCCACAAATAAAACTCCTGTTTAAAAGTAATGGACTTTATTTCACTGACTAGATAACATTTTACCTGACAGT
This sequence comes from Stercorarius parasiticus, assembly GCA_013396915.1. Taxonomy (NCBI): domain Eukaryota; kingdom Metazoa; phylum Chordata; class Aves; order Charadriiformes; family Stercorariidae; genus Stercorarius; species Stercorarius parasiticus. The sequence continues at coordinate 25,594 of VWZL01001528.1, forward strand.
ATGTTCACAAAAAGGTTGTGCAAATCATCTACTTGACTCACAGCAACTATCACAATAATTATTGCAACAGAAAGCCTTATTGGTAGATATTAATATGAGAAAGCATGCACACAGTACGTATGCAGGATTAAAGCCGGCCTTTTGCAGCTGCGAGGTTTGTTTTATTTCAAGCAATGGTGTAATAGTCCTGTTCCAACACCCTTTCTGTCTATGCAAGTCTGTTAGTTGATTCAGACTTTTACAGCAAAATACAAACTCATTGAATCCTAGAATTGCCTAGGTTGGAAGGGACCTTTCAGATCATCTAGTCCAACCATCAACCTAACTCCGACAACAACCATCACTAATCTAAACTATATCTCTAAGCACTATGTCTACCCGTCTTTTACATACCTCCAGGGATGGTGCCTCAACCACTTCCCTGGGCAGCCTCTTCCAATGCTTAATAACGCTTTCGGTGTAAAAATTGTCCTAATATCCAGTCACAACAGACTACCCAAAAGCTTAATATGCAAGGCTCAGTCTGATGCATGTGCTCTTTCTGAAAAAATAAAAGAATAACACATGCACATGCACCAATGAGAATCTTATCAAGAAGCTACTGTAAAAACTTTTATTCCAGGGTTTACCTACAAAGCACAGTATAAATTAGCTTTTCTCAAACTGGAGCTCAAAATAAGCTGCAATCACACAATCATTCTCTGTTTTACTACTTTTGCTATCACACAATCAGATTCTTTGGAGATCCCACTACAGAAACAGAATCACACATGCAAATTAAACACAGAGCTTCATTGTTCAGTCAAAAAAAAAAGTTTTAAAAATCTAAACCTCAGAGCTAACTATGCACTCGTGTGTATAAATGTATTAAACAACTCAGACAAAACTGACATTGATAATGGCCACACCATGCTGTTATTTCAGATGTACTTGAAACCAGACACCAGACAGTATATTTATATTGTTCAGAACTAGTTCTAGTGACTCAGTTCCCTGCAAACACATCCACCTGAAAACCCACCATTGAAAATATGCCAGAAATTGATAGGGCTAAAGGGATAAGCAGAATTAAAAGACCTAATAAAAAGCCAAGAAGGCAGGAAGATTTTAACATGTTCCATTTATTAGATGCTAGTTCAGTATTTGCAACAGAACGATATTTAGTTGCAAGTCAAGCAAACTGCAGAGGAGATAAGATATATTCTCAGACTTTACTGATCAGTTAGTTAAAATTCGTAGGTAATGCTGTGTGCCAGCTTGGCTCTGCATCTTTTTTATTAATAGTATTGACAAGAAAAACTGTTCCTAGCTGTGCAACTTCAGAGGCAGTTTCCTGAACTTCCATTTTAGTGACGGTTTATGACTTTGGCCAGTTCAAAAGATGCAGTTTATGGGAGAAGTCAGCCACCTCTAAAAGTGGTAATGGCTCATGTCTCAGTGCAAATTTTAAGTTAAAAAGGAACAAACTTCATGAACAGCTTTGCAGTCTGAGCCCAAACTTTGATTTATGCTGTCCACCTTACAGGTTTTAGTCTTATCAGAACACAGTTTGTAGGGTCTCACACGCGTGCATGATTGTATACTGCCATTGGAGATAGTTTTTGATAGAGATGGGGATACATTGAGGATATGGGTAAAGCAATTAATGACAGCAGAAAATCAAGAGTCTTAAAGAATCAGATAAGGATTTTTTTATAAAATCGGCTTTGAATATTTTTATATCATCAGCTTCAACCCAAGTCAAGTTTAAAAGCAAAAAAATATAGCTTTTTGTAACAAAGCTTTTAAAATCTGAATACTGTCTTAGTGGTGCTACATTATCTTCCTGCATGTAATTTATTAAGTCCTTAAATAAAAAAGACCTAAAGAAAGATTTTCACTTTACCAATTAATTCCAAGAAGTTTTTAAAAGGCTTATAGAGAAAATCTTGTAACACACAAAGGTTATTGCTACACTACTAAATATAACAGGCCAGGGACTCCTCTTGCCTTAGGAACCAAGCAGCACAGCACAGCACAGCTCAGTTTGTGCCTGTATTGCCCTCCACCCAAAACATCCCACAATAGTCACAGCCCATCTTCCCATTGGAAATAACCCTCGCAAGAACCGTGCCCTGGCAGCAGCTGCAGGAGTACTAGTTGGCAGGAAAAAAACGACGTGCTAATGAATAGTATAAATGCTCGTCCTCAAAAGCCATTCAGTTCTTTAGCAGTGAAGGCATAATTAGAGATTCTTTGCACCATTCCGTAGTAATGCAAGACTCCAAATAACACGAATACAATCAATGCAATGAGTGGAGAATAATGTCCATTACCAGCTTATTCATTTTCTTGAAGCTACTTGATGTTTAAAAAAAATAAATCAAATTATATTTTACTAGTTTTATTAGGTGTTCTTTTGGCACAGAAAAAATACGGATGATGATATATTTTAATTTTTAAATGTACTTATTTCATGGAGAGTCTTTTAATCTTTTTCACTTTTAATCAGTCATTCTATATTATGGTCTTCAGCTTGAATTTTTTATATTTGTAATTAGCACGGCATAAACTCCATAACTGAATAGAATTTAAATGAAAATGAAGATTTCCTTCAGCAGGAGAGATTTTAAAAGAGTGAGCAGTGAACTCAGATGATTGGCATTGCATTATTTCTGACAGTCTCCTGCACTAAGCCATAGTGCAGAACACTGCCGTAAGTGAAGTGTTCACCTGATTCTGGAAATAAACAGAGGGGGAAAAGGGAGCAAGAGGAGAAGTGACAAACCAAAAGCTACCAAATTTTTTGTAATAGCAAAATTTTGGCCAACAACATGCTTTTTCCATTCTTTGTTACGATGACTTTGATGCCTTATGGCTGAGTGTTGGCATTTAAATTGGCAGGAGGAGGAAATCAAAAAGTAAACCAGTGGTGAACAAGCTAATTTTTTTCTCATGAAGAACAGCCATTTGAAAATACTAAGCAGCACCACTGGCAGTAATTTTTAGCGTGTCACAACAAGGTCAGTATGTTACTAACTTTACAATTCTTCCAGCTAATAGATGAGACATGTTGAAGCAGCTTTTGGTTCATTTGGTATTATCCTCGTTATGACTTTAGCTCGCACATGGGATCAATATTTCTGGACATTTCACTACTCCTGAACAGACAGAAGGACATATCGTTTATTTAGCTGCCTAGTGATTTCTGACACAGGAACCTATCAATTATATTATGGTATGAAAACCAGTGCCAAGAAAAAGGGCTTCAAACAGAACACCGTGATATGGTTACTCAAGAGCTGATTATTCAGGAGCAATCAAAATATTAAACCTAGCAAATAATATTTAATCTGAGGCTGTCTCTGTAGCAATCTCTGCTTTTTTGAACCTCAGAAGACTACGTGTCACTGACTTTAAATATTCATTTTATGGTGGTGCAGGATTCCCCAGAATCTACTTGATTTCAGTTGCCAACAGTTAAAGCCTTTGACAAAAATTATCCATTTAAGCAAATGCAGCAGCTAGGCAGGAGATGGAATTACATTACTTTCCTACAGCTACTTATGTTCTTGCCCAGCGTGTCCATTATTGTCCAGAAGCTTTTACAAGCACCATTACCCTAGACCCTTTAAAAACTGTCTGTAATGCAAGGTTAAATCTCCAAACTGCATTAAATCTCAATTCAAACAACTTCATTGTTATTACATATGCATCACTGTTACAGACACTCATTTGTGCATCTATATTTAAAACTAAGTTGTGGTTTTATAGCAAGTATCAGGTGCAGAAAATTGTTTTGAGTCCAAAAATGTCTACTAAGATCATCTCGGTTCCTCTGTCCAAGTCAGAAGCAGCCACAACACTTTGTTAAAATGAAAGGACATTTTGCAAATATATGCTTTTCCCTGCTGCCCCATGCCTTGCAATCAAAACCATGTTCACATACCAGCTGAGACGGGGAGAATATTCTGAAACCGGTTGAAAAAGAAACCTTAGTCATACATAGGGTAAAAGAGAAGAGACAGGATGAAACAACTTAATCCATGTCATATACTTCTAGGAGTGAGGCCATCTGTACTGCAATACTTCACTTAATACCAAGGCTTTCCACTGTATCTCTCGCGGCATTTGAAGATCTTTTAATACGCTTATGATATATAATGAGCTGTATCTTGTGCATTCTAACAAATGCTATAAAGGCCAATTAAGGCTTCCTACATATGGAAAAAGTATAAAATTTAATTAAGACATCTGTCTTTAGAGTATAGAAACACCAGTGAGGAATCAATACAATGGACAGCATCTGTTTTGTTTCTCAGCTTGAAACTAATATCCACTCAAAATGGGACTGATAGGATCACAGAGAATCCTCTGGAAGGAGGAGGAGATTACTTCTGTTCTACAGACTATGCTGAGGGATAAAAGCTTTTTAGATGGAGATGAGGCACACAAAGTTTGAGATGGGAAGAGGCAGAGAATGAGGCTGAGGAGGCAAAAAGCCCTGAGCATAGTAAAGACTAAGACGTTTCTGAGAGGAACAGGAAAGAACCACATAACCAGGTCCTTCCTGGTGGACTGCACACCAGAGAAACACACAGTCTTTGCTGCAACACAAAGGACATTAAACCTTGCAGGCAGGTCCAGAGACAGGACAGAGGAAAAGTTATTTACAAACCTTTTTGGTTTTCTTACCTATTCTTTTAATTTGAAGTTAACTATTAAAATTCTCCTCCTAAAAAAACCTTTTCTAAAAGTCGGATTTAGAATCATACAATTCAGGCTGGAAGCACCACAGGTATTTTTTGAGAACCCTCATTGTAAGGAAAAATAGGCTTACTTCAGATCAATGGCTAAATGTGGCTTCTTAGTCAGAAAAAAAAAACCCAAAACATATTTTAAACAATATGAGCATAAGATTCAGATGCTCCAACTTGATGCTTGATTCCAGTACACTAACTTGAACTCTCTAACTTTGTTTACCAGACAGTTTGAAGGAAAACTCTTATAAAGAAATATTACAATCATTACATCCTGGACTTAATGCAATTAAGGCTGTTTTCATTTAAAAGCAATAAATATAGTTATTAACTATATTTATTAGGAAACCTTAAGGTTTCCTTATTCTTGGAACAGGTTTATTTTCCTCCTCTCAGTGCACCATACTAGAGATTTTTTTATCACCTATTACTTATTGCATGAGTCATACATAATTTAACTCAAGCCTTCCTATTTCTGTCTGAGAATTCTCTATTTGGCCATGATTCTTACCAAACTGACCAGAAGAGTGGGCAAGGATCCACTGTTGTTTCACTACAATTTTACAATGTAGAAACAGATGCATCGATATACTTTACAACTGCTTTCTTTTACAGAACCTTTTGTTGGAACACTTTTACGACTTTGGCCGAAATGGTCAGATTTACTCTTTCAACAATAAAAACATGCTTTTGGAAAGGTTAAAGGAAACCGGTCAAGGGATTTTCAAATTAAATGCTCTGATTTAAAATGATTTGCAAGATTACCCTTTTAACGCACGCCTAAAAATAAAGTGTTATGAAATTAAGCGTTCATCAAATATTTGAATGGATCTTCAAAGTAGACATCAAGGGATGCAGAAGCATTTTAAGATAAAGGGCATTACTCCTCGATGCACAGCAGCAGTCAGCATTGCATATCAGAAAAACAGGAGAATCTTATTAAATAAGTTGTGGGGGTAAGTTTTCTTTTGTTTGCTGTTAGTCATTAAGTGGTAAGAATAGAAAAAATAAGCAGCAACAGAAATGCATAGGAGCAGCCTTCACTCCCCATTCTTTTATCAACACAGTGACAGCTAACCAGGTGCAAAAACCTCCCTGAAAGTTATTGCATCTGCATGTCCTAGAATCACAGTGTGAGTTTTTGTTAAGGTGATAGCCTTTCAAAACAAAGACCTCAGACAATTGATCTGTCATGTTGCTTACTTTAGACAGACAAGTAACAGAGCTGCCAAACAAGCTACAATATGCAGCCCTTGGGGGACCAAGTGCAAGCTTTGGGTTTTGTTAGTTTCTAAATAGGTTTATTACAAACAACAACATAAAACCCAACAAACAAACAAAAAAAAAACCAAAACACTTCTGAGTTCCTCATCGATGTATTTTGGTTAGCTTGAGAACCACTGGGAGTACTCAAAACTACATAGTGACAAATTTTGTTGTCTTATTTTCTTGTGTAGAACAAATGCCCCTTCTCTCAGTTAGGGTACTTACAGAGTAAGACAAAACACATGATAAGAGTGGCAAAACATGTTTGTTGGTGACCAAAATAAACAAGCATTCTCCTAAGTACAGGAATACTTTGCCTGTTTCTGAAGAGATCAGCCCGGTTTTACAGATTTGCTAATTGTTTCCACGAGGCCTTCACTTGTGGTTTCCACAACCTTCTGTTCCTTTCCATTGCCAGGAAGCTCATTCTGTGGATTCCTAGGGTTAGTCCCTTTTTTCCTGTTGCATAGCTTAAGGACGGCAGAAGCAGAGCAGCTGGGATATTAATGCAGCGCTAAGCAGAACAGCAGGAAGTTAAATGGAGCAGCAGCCAGCAAACAACCAAAAGCTGAGGGAAAATACTTGGTGAATCACTTCCTTCCCTCCTTAGCACTGAACTACATGAAGGTGAACTGCAAAAGTACTTATTTATTAAAACTCACATGTCATACTGCATGTAGGACCTGAAGGACAGCAGGCTCTTTAGATCTGTTAAAGATGTCTAGACCAAGGGCATCGATATATTCTACCTATACTTTAAAATTTAATGTGGGATGGTCAGGAACCAGAAAAAAAAAAAAATCATCCAAATCTTTATTTCACAGAGTCTCCATCACAATACGTAAAGTCTCTCCTATTTCTCTTTTCCCAAGATATGAACTAATGATTATTTCAAGGACAAAAACCTCACCAAAAAACAGAGCCAAATTAATAATTTGCGACAAATAATGTGTCCAATTATCTTGCCAAGAAGAGTTCATTACACGTATGTTTGAAGTAATTTTTAACAAAAACAACAGCAGCATCAAAATTAAGTAGTCATAGGTGGGTGTTTTCCCTCATTTAGCTATAACAATAGATTCTGGCTTTCTGATATTGTCAGAATTTTTGAAACTGCTAAGTGGGTATAGTATATTTTTATAATTGCCTCTGGACATTATGTCAAAGTTGAGAGTTTTAAAATTAAACTAAAGGCTTACAACTAAAACTTTCAAGTTCCTACATAGTGTTACTACTGTATTCTTTTTACACATCATTACATATCTGAGCCTCTTTCAGCATTGCACCAGCAGAGGCAACTGCTACCTGTCCAATGGATACCTTTCTTCTTCCTCCTCTTCCACTTTCAAAGAGAAAAATGCATGTAAAGCTTTCCAGGTGCTACTATTGTTAGCTTTTGCTTTCTCTTTAAGTGTGCAGTGAACAGCATTGAAATGTGCAAAGTTCAACTAACGTATCACCGTTCAATGCAACACCATACAAGATGGGATGTTTTCATTTTAAGAACTATTTTACTTGCACGCTCATTCTTTCATAGTCAAATGCTCACAAGCAAGAAGATGCATGTATCCAAGCAGACTGTACAAGATGACTTGTAGTGAACACGGACGTCAAGGAACATCAACAGCTGCTGAATTCTTAGTGTGTCTCCTGGGTCCCTCATAGGCTGGCAACTTGCTGGCTTTTGGATGTAACTTTTATACAGTTTATGAATTGACAGTAACTGCAAACTTAATCCTGTGCCACCTCTGACTCATTAAACAACACATATTCACCCTCTGTATCTTCTTTTCTACCTATAGCCTGTCCTTTAGTTTCGGTTTCCTTTTGTTTCCCTAAATTGAATGGTACTGAGAAACTGCATGTAGATGTGCTATGATTTTATTAAAATACTGACCTAGATGCCATCAACACATGTAATTCTTTTATCTCATCTTTCACCGTTTCCTCTGGTGCTTTCTCATCCAAATACTCTCATTGATATTTTCTTTATACCAACAGTAATATTTCTATTGCATATTTCTATAACCCTTTCATCTGATTACTCATATCATGTAACTTCTGCTTCAATCATATGACTCTACTGAGAATCAATGTAATTCTTTCCAGATGGAAGCCTTGAAGCAACGATTAAAATCTGTCATACCTAGAGCAAATCCACATCTAGAGACTTTCACTTTCTCAGAATGATACCAAACCTTAGTAGGTCTTACCAAAATTACCTCTTTCAAGATCAAGAGAGCACCCTCAGCAAGTTTGTGAATGATACTAAATGGAGAGGGAGCAGTAAACATACTGGAAGGCAGGGCTGCCCTTCAGAGACCCTGAATATCCCTGCCTGTTGAAAAAAATGACCCTACAGAAACCTCATGAAGTTCAGCAACAGCAAATGCAAAATCCTGCATCTGGAAGCAACAGAACAGGCTGAGGATGTCTGGCTGGGGAGCAGCTTTGCATAAAAGGACCTAGGTGTCTTGGTGGACAAAACATTGAGCACGAGTCTGCAGCATGGCTTTGCAGCAAAGAGGGCTAACCACGTACTAAACGGCCTTAGCAAGAACACAGCCAACAGGTCAAGGGAGTTCCCCTTAATTCAGCAGCTGTGAGGCTGCATCTGGAGCACCGTGTCCACTTTTGGTCTTCCCAGTCAAGAAAGGTACTGGCATACTGTAGCAGGTAGAGCAAAGGACAGTCAACATGATCAGGAGGCTGGAGCATACTATTTGTGAGAAGGGGCTGACGGAGCTGTGGGTGTTCAGCCTGAAAAAGAGACTGCTACGGATGTGGGGGTGAGGTATGTGTGCGTATCTTATGTCCCTCTTCAAATACACCCTAATGGAAAGCATAGATGAAGATGGATGGAGCCAGACTCCTCTCAGAAGTGCATAGTGACAGAATGAGAGGCAACACATACGAGTTGCAATGTGGCACATTCCAATCCGGTTTCAGGTAAAAACTTTTGAACTGTGAGCATGCTCAAAAACTGAACAGGAGCCCAGAGCAGCGATGCTATTTCCATCCTTGGAGATATTCAGCATTCAACTGGACAGAGCATCAAGCAACGCGATATAACTTGACCTTGTTCTGTCCCTTCCAACATAAATTATCCTACGAATACTTCTTTAAAATGCTTTAAAATACTTCTTTAAAATACTTCTTTAGTTTGCAATCAAATCACTCCCTGTAGTCTTATTCATATGAATGAAAATCTGGCAGAAGAATACAGGTACAAAGCTTTGGTTAAAAACAGTGATCATTTGATAATAAAAAAAATAATAATAAAACCAAGTTACCTAATTTGTGTCAAACGCATCTGGATTCATGGCCATACCACTTTTGAAGTCCTTTAGCACTTTTCCAGGTATTTTCCAAAGTCTGCATTTCAATTTCTATCTATCTTCTGCCACACACCTACAATATGCTTTCCTTTTAATGAAAAAGTTGGAGAGGTAAAAATGTCTGGTTTAATGAAGCCTTCAAAGTTAAATTGAGTTTCCAGGAGAAAAAAACTTGACAGTCCTTCACCTATTTCCAGTCCATTTTTTTTAATTCTGGGGATGTATATGAGTGTCCCCGTGCACCTGTAACAGGTTCCAGGAGGGGGAACTACAGAATTATTATCCTATTGGTTTAGTCTCAAATCTGGCTTCTAAACATCCTCTTATTCCTAGATTGATATTTTCTGTGAATGCTAACTAGTTACCTAGCCTTCATTACAAGAATCCAGAAGGAGTATTTTCCCAGTAGGGCAACAGTTACTCATAGAAAATAGATTTCAAACTCTAATAATCTTGTTTGTAAGAACTTTTGTACTTAATACAAGAGTTGCCGGATGTTGTTACAGAGGAAACCTGGATGATCTCAGATGGGTAGCATTAAACGATCGCATATTCTCTGGGCCTACCTCGAGTGAGAATATGCAAGATACTACTTGCCTGAATTGATACTGGGGCAAAAATTGGATATGATCTCTCTCACCAGCAAAGAGCTCTCCTATATCATACCACAATCTCAGCAGAATCCATTATTGAGAATGTTCCATGCAGTTTTTGATGTAGTTTTCCCTCATGTTTTAAGGAGTTAAATCTCACTTCAAACTTCTGACAATCATCTAAATCACTTCATACTAATTTTCAAAGTAATGATAGTTGAATACTACTCTTCCTCTAAGCCATTGTTATTAAATAGAAGCAAGAGTTTTAAGAAAAAGTGCTTTCATTCACAGATCAAAGTCTTAACTACAGTATGTTTCAACATTCAGCCACGTCCACCTACTTAACAGTACAGATTTATAAATTCAGGAGCTGTACATCAATTTAACAAATATTTCTAGCTTCTTAGCATCCATATGCATATATATGTCTACATACTATAGATATTTTCTGTGTGCGTTCCTTAATCCAATTCTCCCAAAAAGCTTATCTAAGGCTTAGCGAACTTTACATCCACAGCAAGATACTATACTGAGGAAGTAGATACAAACTGACACTGGTAAGAGCAGTGTCAAATGTATTCTACCTTTGCTTTTCAGTTTTGTGGTTGCAAAAATTAAAATGTTAAGCAAACTGAATATAAAATGTGATGTACCATCAACAACAGCCAACATGTACTTACTATTGCCCGCATTTTGCTGGTTCTATACAGCAAGATCTATTGCTTATTAGATACCTACAGTGGGACTATTCACAGAATCACAGAATGGTTCAGGTTGGAAGGGACCTTAAAGATCACCTGGTTCCAACCCCCCTGCCTTGGGCAGGGACACCTCCCACTAGACCAGGTTGCTCAAAGCCCCATCCAGCCTGGCCTTGAACACTTCCAGGGATGGGGCATCCACCACCTCTCCAGGCAACCTGTTCCAGTGTCTCACCACCCTCACAGGAAAGAACTTCTTCCTGATAGTCAGTCTAAATCTACCCTCTTTGATTCAATTGGTTGTGAAAAGTTTTGCTTGAATAACCACATAGAATTGTACGAAAAGTATTTCTAAAGCCTTCTAAAAGTTAAGACCAAGAAATAAATTTAAAATGCTTTAAGTTGAAGTCTTAAAGAAGAATTTTAAAAATAGTAAAGTAAATTAAGTGCCTACTTGTCACTGAAATTCACTGAAGTTGGGAACCTCTTTCCCACCCTTTGAAAAAAACAAATGTGTAGTCCCCTATAGGGGCACTCAGTTTTCAGAAAAACTGAGCAACGGCCATCATGGAAGGGAAAATAACTGCTGTGTACTTTTGAAATCAAGGTTCTTAACTTAAAAAAATTGACAAAGTCAAGCCCTAATTCAGGATTCTTTCTAATTTTAGGACTAACCCAAATGTCACTACCTCTATGCTGGCACAGATTTAGAGAACAGTGGGAAAATTCTATCTGACAACATGCCAAGACCAGATTTGGTCTTAAAAAATCTTTAATAATTCTAAAAATTAGACCCATGTTTTCTACCTTTATATTTTAACACACCTAAAATCTCATTTTCAAGTTGAAACCTGAAAGCAGACAAAAGGGGAGGAGAAAGAAAGGAAATACACAGTTTCTTTTCCCTCATCCTCCCCCTTTTTCTTTTGTCTGATATACGGGTGATTTTTCAGCTGCTGTTACTCTGTTCTGACTGTAAGGCTCTGTCAAGGGCTGTCATCCAACTATCTAAGCAAAGGTCACTCAGTGGCAGGGATTGGGAAGTATTAGAGAGCTTACAAGGAGGAAGAGATAATGACAAAATCCAGTGTTTTAAGCTGCCTGCCATACCCCTCCCACAAAATCCCCATAATGAACTTTCTATGCTATGAGGTTCTGGATTTTTTTAATCAACACTATGTTGTAAGTTTCACTGAAAAGAAATGATACATTTTGCTACATCTCTTCATAACCTGCTTAGACTTTTCAGATTTCAGCTACCAATGTACACAACAGATTAAAAAATAAGCAAGCACCAGTCTCTAAAATAATGTCTACACAGGCCACCTGATTCACAAACATCTCTTATCCCCAGAATGCCAAACCAGGTCAATAGTGAATTATGTTTTAACCTATTAGCATCCAACACACCTAATAACCAAATGAGCCTACAACCATATGTGTAGTTCAGAAGTTAAAACAGCCTCTCATAGAGCAGTGCAACAAGCATGCTTAATGACTTCCCAATAGGAACAAAGGTGGGGCAAAAGCAACCAAAGAGGCAAATGCCGAATTATAAGATTGAAACCTCCAGAATTCGATGTGTTAGAAAAGGAACTACAGCGGCATTTGACAAGCTACTTGGTTGAGCCAACAGATGAATTATTGTGGAAAATATTCAGGTGATGTGCAGATAATGCGACATGCTTCCCATCTATAATATACTAGTTCTCTGATGTAAGGTTCTATAGTTATTATACTAGTGGCAAATAATACAGTTATTCTATTAGTGACAAATAATTATTGCATATGGCTAGTTACATAGGGTATTACAGACTTCAATTAACAAAAAACACAAAAAAAAACCCATACACACACCTGCATCTTGGCAATTTTCTTGGGAAAAACTGCTGAATCGTTTTGGTGAAGACAATAGTGATGAGCAGTAACACAGAGTGTAGAGCTGGAGCCTCCAAAATCCCAGATGGGAGTCTGCATCATCAACTGAAAAGATGCTCTGAGCATCAGGATGGGTCAGAGGGCCAGTCCACATTCCACTTCCAGCCACCATCAAGAAAATACCACTCTTTCAGAAAATCAAAGTGTGAAAGACAGATATGGACTAGGCTTGATCGCTTCTGAAAGAAGCTTTTCTTGAAAGACTTTCTCAGTCTCAACCACTTCCTCACCAGAGTATGGGCCAGGTAGAGTTAGCAGCCAAGGAAAACTCTTCTCTGTCCATCTCACATCAAGTATCATTAAAAAAGGAAGCCAACTAATTTTAGAAACCAAATTAACCTAATCTCAGATTACTTATATCAAAATGCCTTAATTGAAACCATATTGTTATTATGTGGCAAAATTAAGAACATGTGAATGTTTTATTTATAAAAAACTCAGACCTTTAACACTTAAGTTATTCTTTTTCCATTTTAGAGTTAATGCTACATTTTCCGTACTTGTAATTTATTTTGTTAAGGTAATCATAAATCCTGAAAATAATTTTTACTTTCAAAATATTGAAAAGTGCTTTCATCTGTAGTTATTCTGCCATATGTCTGCAGTATAGGATCTCATACCAGGTTATAATCAGTCAGAAGAAAAGTAAAATTCTGGTATCATTAAAGCTATAGATGTTCCTTCATACCTTACTAGGTAGAAGTAGCACAGGAACCTTTTCCTCCTAATCTTCCATCTGTCTCCTTCTCTTCAAAAGACACTTCACTGAGTAAAACCAAAAGCATCATTGAAAACTTTTAGCTCAGTCAGAATTTTCAGTTTCTCCGTAAATGCCAAGCACTTTGGGTTAACCTTGATCCATAGTCTCTGCAGTATTATTCAAATTAAGGACTCTGCATAGAGTAGGAAAATATTTCCTGAATATTCAGCCACATATTTTAGTTATATTGTTTTTAACTTTCATATTTTGTTTCCATCAATAAATTAGCACTGACTTTGCCAATATAAATGTTCATAAAAGCAGTACTTCTCTGTTTACAAAGACCAATATTTCAAGAAAGTACTTCCCAAATCTTTCTTAAGTATTGTTAGTAAAATTCAGCGTCTACAGTATGTACTTGTTGTGGTTTGGGCTTCAAACCAGGACAGTACTGCATCAGTCCCATTCCACTCATCCTCACCTGGAGAGTTCTAAAACTAGTCAATACAGTATGAATGGCAAATGCTGCCAGCTAACCTACGGGCTATGTTAATTTAGTTATTTAAATTATAACCACCCTTACATAATGCACTGGGTGTTACTTAATCTGCTATCCCACACGAGATGCTCAGTGTGTTTCTGCCTAAAGCCATCAGAGCCTCAACACCACATTTCTAAAACTCAGTCAAAGCAGAGCTCTACAGCTGGCTCTGGAGGAAAGGAGGAAGATGAAAGGAAATCTGGCAAGGTCAACTGAAGGAGTGACAAATTACCAAAACATTTTTAGTGTTGACACTCGTGCAAGGCTATTTTTAACACAATTTGAAAAATGCAGGAAGAGGAGAAAGTGAGGCTATTAAGTTGAAAAGACAAAGGAGAGCAGTAAGAGCATCCACAGATCTAGTAATTTTAGATATCAATGAACGTCAACAGTCGCACTGGGATTCGAGTTGAAGTGTTTGTGTTCCAAGAGACAGTGAAACTAAAGGAGGATCACAAGCAAGATGGTGCCTCTTTGACCAGTTCTAAGTCAGTTTAGTGAGTGACACCAGTAACTATGCAGGCTCTCCAATGTGTTACTGGATTATTAAAAGCTAAGAAAAATTCTAGATTAGAGATGCAACACCTTGCTCTAGATGAACATAAATGATTTAACTGATGATAATTTAAATGACATGCAGATTTTAATTCAAAATATTTTTGTTAATTCAATCCAACTAAATATTTCAATTTGCAGTTACATAAGTCACCATAACATTACATTAAAAAAATCACCCTATATTACATACTGACATTACGACATTTTCATCCAAAAAAATTTGTAAACCCTTGAGTACCAAACCAGTTATTTCTATATCAAAGCAACAGATACTTTAATATTTTAAGAAAACGCAAAACAATGAGATTATTAAGAAACACCTATGAACTGAAGGAGCCTCTTTATGGATGCTGGTATTCTAATCTATTATTCTACCAGCTCTACCTCATTATTCTACCAATACTAAGGCCAGTAAAGAGGTGAAAGGTTTTAGACGTGCCAACTGCTGCCTTTTTTTTTTTCACACCCTACGGGCAATACTCCGTGCTCTGCCAAAATCAGCCCACTCAAACAGGCCCTTGTTTCAATGAAACCAAGATATGCTTGAAGATACTTTCAAAGCATTTACCTGGTGGTTAGCCATTGTATGTCTCGGAAGGTACAAGTGCAATGTACTTCTCAGAGGAACATACAACAGGGACTATAAAGCTATGCTGAAGAGAAACTTGTTTTCATTATAAGACATTTCTTCCCTTTCATTATGTTCTATCACTTACATGGAAGTGTATAGTTTAAAATTAACACAGAATACATTTTTGCATTGACCATCTCTTCTTGTCTCCAAATTAAAAACACGGATTCTTTTTCCCTGCTCTTAAGATCAATTATCTTTCATGCTGCAGACAGCTCTTCCATTTATTATTTACATACAATTCTCACAGTCATTTTGTTAGCAGAAAACAAATTCATGCAAAATCCTTCAATCTTAGAGTTAACAGTTGTATACAGATTACACTGGCCAAAAATTATTTACATTGATATTTTAAGTTAGCTGTTAAGGGGGAAAAGAACTTTAGACAGATTATCTGATCTTGGCTTCCAGAGACTTGCTATACAGCAAGTCAAATTTGCTCCTTTATGACTAGAAAAATCCATAGTTAATTGTTAAAATATTAAAAATAAGTTGGCACTGTCAAAGCTGTGATTGTATTCTTCAAGCATATTTTCACTTCCAGAAAGTTAGAATATACATATCAGTATGCTGCAAAATGTACAGAGCCAGAAAGATGTAAACATCTAATGCTCAATGCCCACAAAAGTGCAAATTTGCCCTTTACAGTATATGTATCAAAACGCCCAAAAATTTCATCAAAGAACAAGTAATATGGGAATAATTTGAAATGTTGTAGACAGCTGAATGTTGGGGTGGGGGAGGCTTGCAACACTGATATCAATATCAGATTGCATTAAACATCCCACTCCCTCTTCACATGCACTGACCGTATGTGAACAGTGGCACCAAACAAGGTTCTTCAGGGTGTATTCTGTCCACATGGCTCAGGTACACATAGACCTACATCTACCGAAGCATCCATACATGCACGAACATTGAAGACAAAGGTTAGTCTTGAACACTTTGGGGTTAACTTGGTCATTTAACTCTTGACCTTCAGCCCTCCAAATAATGCTTCGAGTTCTGAAGGCTTTACTTTAAGCCATTAGATAACAGCACACAGTTTACATTAAATTTTTCACACACCTTCTACAGATGTATTAAAAATTGCCAGAACAGACCCACACTCACTATTGCAACTGTGAATATAAGTATACCTACAAATCAAAACTGTGTTCAAGTTGATATTAACTGGACACATTACATAAGAATAAGGTATATTTTAGAGTATTAATTACATCTCCATAAACAAGTGCTAAGTTTGCTGGATTCTAGATATGTTAGTTGTGAAAATGTGATGTTAAGGTGTCTCTACAACGTTATGCTACCTGCCTCTGAAATTCTCCATGAAGGAGTACTATCTTCCTCTATCAATACCAATTCACAAGTTATGGGGAATAATTTTTAAAGGATAGCATTCTCCCTAGCTAAGAAATAATCATCTGCAAATGAAGCTGAACAAAGACCTAGAGAGTTTTCAGAGTTTCTGATACTCCATTAAGATCACTAGGGATATAAAAGCAGTCTGACAAATACTAGTGTTCTAAAAGGGACTGTGTTTAAATTGATTTTAAGTCAAAATAATAAATGGCTTTTCTTGTACATTCTAGGAAAGCTCCTTGTGCATCTAAAAGTACATTATGTGATCTTGGGTAGGATATAGTACATTCTTTGAATGTGAAAAAAACTGAATCCTTGCTTAAAAGTGGTTGGAGTACACACTACTAAACACTATGAAAAAAAGACTTATTTTTGGTTTATGTGCTTTTCTCCTCAATGTTATGGTAACACCAGTTTCTGGTTTGAAATTACAGAATTTATCTAGATAACAGAAAATTACAGAAACAAAAGCAGCAGAGAGAAAAGAAAGGACCAAATCCTGTAACTTTCTAATTTCTTTCATCCAGAAAAGTTTTTGCTATTTGTCTAGATTTTTATGATTTTTGTCAATGCGGTTTCTGAGCTTCTTACATAAATTAATGGATTTGTCCTCCCCAAATAGCTCTGAGACAGAAATATAAACTGCAGCTTTACAGAGAATACAAATAACGCTTTCTCCACCCAAAATCACACAAAAATACTTTGGGCAACACTGGAAACTGAACCCACATTCAGATGGACACGTTTCATTTATGAAGTCAGTTTTTCCTTCCTGGTAAGGATGGATGTGATAGTAGCTCATGTAATAACAAATACTTTACATGCATTAAGTCTCAGTAATAGCTAAGGACTAGCCCCAAAAGGTGTCTAATCCACACCCAGCCAGGCATTTACATCACCAGTAGAACTGGAAACAAACTCCCTGAACTTACATCTATGATATCAGAAAAGCATTTACAAAATTACCACGTTTATGCATTTTGCAGTACAATTTGACCAGGAAAAAAAAAAAGGGGGGGACGGAGGGATATACAGTAAGAAAGATATTTCACTTCCATTTGAAATAGAGGATTAAATCAAAAGAAGAAAAGTAGACAGAAAGGGCAGCCATGTTTGCATGTCCCATCAAATATAGCCTTTTGCCGTTGAAAACTCAGGAAATTAAGAGAAGATGAGCCCAGAAGACGATGTATCCTGCAACTATGCCACATATTTTTTTCTGCTGGCTATCAAGCTTAAAATGCTTATCCTCCTGAATTTAAGAAGTTCTAACAGTAACAAAACTGTTCAAGAATTAAAATCTGCTTCTATTATTGCCTTTGTGAACTGCAGCAATGCCTGTTTCTGAGAAATATCCTTTTAACCTTGAAAAGGACTGATGTCTTCATGCAGTGAGATATGGGGATATCTGCTCAGTAGTTATGAGCAATCACTTCACCTTTCAGGTTATAGCTATCGGTAGAGATCTATGCAGTTACAGGAACTAGTTAATCACTGCATAGTATGGGCATTGGCTCGATTTATAACCACAGGTCTAATAATGCAGTTGAATCCAGTTTTAACGTTTGGGGAAATTGTGTCACAACTGCGACAAAATTAGAAGTTTCAAACAAAAAAACAAAGGCTCATTTATGGAATTCTGATGTCATATCAAATTTTGTTGCATGCAATTTTAATCCAAATAACACTTAAAAACCACTACTGTAAGACTAAAAGATAAGCATCTGACAAACCCTAGTATATCCATGACTCAGACGTAAAACATCAGACTAACTTTCCATCCAGCAACGCTGCAAATTACTCAAAATGTCTTTTTGACTCCTTTTTAGCAGCTTCTTACTTTTGTATGCAACCTAATAATCATCTATTCAGGACAACAAGGAGGTAGCTCAAGGAGTGGGTTGCAGTAAGAATACAGACATCACTAGCAATGAAAAAAAAGCAATGGAAATTATATTAAAGGCCTAAAACATAACAGAGTAACATATATTTTAGCCTTTATTCAGAACATCAGATACGTAAGTCAAGTCCTTAAGTTTTTCAGCTAACAATCTGGGAAATGTTCTTACAAAATGAAAACCATTAAGAACAAAAAAAAAAACAACCACAAAGAACCCCACACAAACCAACAAACCACAAACCACCCACAAAATAAAAAACCCAGAAGATAACACTCCAACACACACTTTACATTTTCTGTAACATCAACACCAGTTCACGTTCTGTTTCTCAGATACTGAGATAGTAATTCCCTCCTCCTCTACCTACTCAATACAAAATGCAAGCTATGAATTGAGTTGTCTTTTTCCTCTATTTTTTTTTTTTCTGATTTATTCAGCAGTCTTAAAGCCTCCTGTTACACTTCAGGAGGGGCTGTCACATATTTAGACTCTCCCGGGCATATCTTCTTTTCCCACTTGGACACTTCTACTTCATATACCACATGCTCACAAGACGTCTGGTGTATCTGAGACATGACAGCATCACCATGCATCATAAGAATATGCATGTGTACACATTTCCAACCAAGAAATCTTGAAGAACAAGATGCCATTGTAGGGAATTAGGAATGGCCCAAGATTTTTCTTGTTACAAAGCACCATATTTACAGAGCAGCATATTACATTTGATCTCAAAATAATACCTGCAGAGAATTGAGACATTCTTATCAAACTGTTCTCCCACGGAGTGCAGTTTGAGACAGTGAAGGCTATTGTGTAACCCTCTACCTAGACAGCCTCCTCAGAGGAGCCCAGGTATAGATTGCGCTGATTGTTAAGGCTCCAAGTAACAGGCATGACAAAGTGGAAGGGACAGGATGGAAAGGAAGGATGCAACAAAGCCAGTTCAGTAATGCTGAAGAGTAGCCTGTGTCCATATGTATGCCTTTGTCTGTCTCTACTTGGCATGATCCTCTCTGTTGTGAAAGAAGTAATAACTGTGCAAGCCCAGGGAAGATCAGTCAAACAATAAGGGAAAGACAATTGCTTTCCCCCGCTATGGATGGCACCATTGGCTTTACGGAAAGCAATGTTTTTTTCATTACCTCTGCAGAATCCCAGCTTTCCTCTGACTCACCGTACAGTCAGCAATTGCCTTAATGTCATGGCTCAAAGAGCAGAGAGAAGCTGTGGAGCTGTTGAAAATACATGAGCCAGAGACTGGGACCAAATGAATGAGTCCTATGTATAACGCATGAGATTTGACAGATCTGTAGTAGCTGCTGCTAAATGATTCACAGCCCTAAGAGAACCAATCTGACAACTTCAGGAATCTTTCAGAGAAATACTACTTTTGTCAGCCAAATCACAAGAATTTCTAAAGCCTTCCAAAAGAAAACGAGCAGAGTCCCTCAAGACCAGGCAATAGTAAGAGCAATATGAGTGGCACTTCAGGATCGGAGAGGTAAAAAGAAATTAAGAGGTAAAACTTTAAACAATAGATTCAAAACAACTTCTCAGCAGTTAAACACAGGGCAATCATAAACATAAAGAGAAAAACATAAATAAAAAACCTCCATCCTTATGGCTTTTTGGCTATGGGCATAATAAAACTGAGATGACAGCAGAACCAGAGCTGTTACTCTGTGCTGATGAGAAATGCAAAGTTATGTATGCCAAAATAACAGTAAAAATGCCATCACCTAAAAATGTGTCACAGACAAGGATCCACAGCACCTAGTTTTCTAATCCAGTCTACTGAAAGAAGCTTCTTTGAGTGCAACAATGCATAAGACATGTCCTAAATTCCTGGTTAACATGAGAGCTTTGTTATCACAGGCAGTACTTGCTTACATGTAAGGGTAAGGGCTGTACGTGTTGAAAGCACATGGTTCCTCAGATATCTAATGATATTGAAGGGTTCTTGCAATCACCTGTCATCTTAGGGCAGAAAGGATCACTAAGATTTGCCAAGAAAGAAAAAAAAGAAAAAAATTTTTTACTTTCAGGTATAAATACAGCTAACTTACCCTAAAACAGAATATAAACATACAAGAGTCCCAGCTCATCTTACATTTAAAAATGCACATGGAAATAGGCATGACTTGAAAATCCAGATTCTCTCTCCTTCCTGCAACATCACAAGAAGAAACCAAGCCTTAATTCAGCATTCGATTTGATGCATTTTTATGCATCATTTATATTCCCTATTCCCAGTAATCAACATCTCACTGCTTTGTCCAGCCACTAAGCACTTCTCAGTGTAACCCTCCTGCCACAATTCAACTGACAAGTACACAGTTGCATTCAAATTTAAGGGACTTCCTAGACAAACACTTGCTTGAAGACCTATGCAGAGACCTGAGGAAATTACACTAATTATACTTCAAAGCAACCACTTCTGCCCCTCTCCAGATTTAAGTAAAACAATTTAATATTTTCACTAAAAAGGAGAAAATGTGGCAAGTAAACAGAGAACAAGAATTAATTCCTGAAGTATAACTAAAGCCATAACATTTCAGAGTCTTTCCCTCTGGGGAAGCAACTGTTCGGCCAGCTGGTAGCTTTCCCTTCACTCCAGTAGCCACCATTCACAGTTTGAGGCTGAAGTCTTCCAGATAGCAAGGCCTGATTTGGGCTGCACTGATCTGTTGGTGCGAATCATTTCAGCCAGGTGTCCATCGGCCTGCAAGCCATGCCTCATGCTGCTGCTCCCATCAGCAGCTTCCAACAGCCGTGCCTTATATCCAAAGCTCCTCTAATTGTTTTCTTTACCAACAATTATTTTGCTATTCGAGATCTTAGAAAGACACTTACTTTGTTGATAGCGGAGCAGTGCCTCAGCTCACCGGCCACTTCGTCAGCATCTTGTGTCTCATACAGTCCTGAAGAGATGCAGTCCCCTGTGCCTTTCTTCTCTCTTTTCTGTACTGTTTCCTTTTTGTTAGAAATGCATATTAAACATACCACCACGTCTTGAGTAATGCAATCCTGTTTCTGGTCTGTTTGTTAATTCTCTCCTTGTGTTTCCTCCTCTCCATCAGATACATACCAACAAACTGGATCTTATGACACGAGTCCCCTTCCAGTTCCTGAGGAGGGTTGAAGACAGCGATTTTGGTTTTGCTTCATCAACTTTGCTCCTAGTCTTTCAGCTGTTGCTCTTAAAACATTTACCCTTCCTTTTGTTACTTGGGGCTTTCACATGAAGGACACCAACACTCCGCAGAGCACACATCTGGTTCAACAATCCATATGTATTTGCACTCCCATCCAGATTCCTGAGTAAGTTTTCTAAAACAAAAAGATTATTTTCACTAGCTGTGGACAGACTAATCCCTGCCTGGGATCCCTACTGTTGTTGGAATTACCCTCTTTCACCCATTAAATCTGTGTTTTTTAGATTTGTCAAAATAAAAAAGTTAGACAAAAATGTCTTCAAGGCTTCAGATGATTAGTTTGGTACAATGACTGGTTAAAACCCTAACATCTGTTTCTCTCACTGTTATGCTTATTCCTGCTTTATGGGGGTGAAGGAAAGAAATCTATTTCTTTAAAGTCCTATTGCAAAAGGCAATCAAGAAAAGTTGTGAAAGATAAAGCAGCAGCACTGCCAAAAAGAATAAAAATGTTTAGGATTGGTGTAAGGTGTTGGTTTGCATAATAAAATTCCTGCTCAGCATTAGGTAAAAGCAACTGTTTCTGTGATCTTTTACATTTGTCATACAATGGTACATACCAGTTATCACGTGAGTAGTCTAGAAAGATTTCTAATTGAGAAAATTGTGTATTAACTAATAACATGCTTGGCAAGACAAAAGTTAATACATTGACTTATTTTAAGTTGCTGAAACAGGGCAACAGAATGGAGTAAAGAACTACAGAAGAGAAGCCAAAATCAGGAAGTTAAGCCAAAAAAAAGGAGTGTTTGAGGGGGAGGAGAAAAAGGGTAAACTCATTTTTACCTACACTGCTATAAGAAAGCAAGCTTGCTCTTGTAGTTGTTGACCCTGTAATGGAACGGCCTGTTTGGTAAACAGTATTTGATATTTACCAGCAGACTCTCAAAGGGAAAATCTCTATGGGTATTTGAATCTCCTTTTGCTTTTCCTAAACTTGTCAGTAAAG
The DNA here is from genome assembly GCA_013396915.1 of Stercorarius parasiticus. Lineage (NCBI taxonomy): Eukaryota > Metazoa > Chordata > Aves > Charadriiformes > Stercorariidae > Stercorarius > Stercorarius parasiticus. The sequence continues at coordinate 48,032 of VWZL01001528.1, forward strand.
AAAGGTATCTCACTCTTTTAGCCACCATCAACACAAAATATAAAACTGAATCCATCTAACTCATTCCTAGTGGATGTAATCTTGAGAACAAATGTTCCCTCTCTCCCATACACACACACCCGTACCCCTGGTGACAGCAATACAAAAAAATTTGAGCATACTTAGGTGAGCAAGAAGAACAAACAGTTTAGTAAGCAAAGTTAAAAGTCATCTAATGTGCAAAATTGCCTTGCCTGAGTCACGCAAAAGTCAGCCCTCATTGATGAGCCTATGAAACGTAAAAAATCAGCTACCTGTGTAAAATATGTTGAAGTCTCCACATTTGGGTATGCACAGGAGTTCTAGTTTGCTATGTATGTATGTATGTATGTGTGTCTGCATTTTTTCAGAGCTTTCTTTACATGCAAATAATTTAAACATGTCACACCACATTCAACCATGGCATACTTAGTAACGAGGACTACTGTAGAATTGCATCTCATACGCTGAAGTTATGACTAACACAAGGTACTGATTTAACAAGCTGAAAAAGACATAAGTTTATTTTTACTCTGCAGCAATTCAGTATTTGTTACAGAGAAAGGTATGTAAAGGTATAAGTAAATATATTTATCTGCTAATACTGCTGGGGAAAGAGTGCGTTGACTAAAAGAATAAACTACTAATAGTGGTCACTCCTTTTTTCCTAAACAATGCCAGTATTTGAAACCCCTAGTACTGCAAAGCCTAGGAAGCTATGCTGTTCCTAAAATCATTTATTCCAAATAGAAAAGTGTTTTCATTGAGTCAGATCGCATAAAAATGGAAAACTTAAAAATCACAAAATAATCTTTTTTTTTTCTGTATTGATTTTGTTGCAAAAAATGCAAGACAAAATAAGGTCTGTTTCATGTTTCCCCATCTGGAAAAATACAAGCAAAATTTAAGCATGCACCTGGGAAAGATTGACTTCAAAGTTTCACATTTTCTAGTTCAATTTAAGACAAATTCTGTGGACAAAGCTGTCTCTCCCAGCTTATTATTTCATTTTTTACACCCATATTTATTTTACCCACATATTTAAACCAATTTCCTTGACCTTACTGGTTACATTCTGTCCATATTCCTATGCCAGTTATCTGGAACTGGGCAGCTGGATTCTTACTTCTGTGTAAACTTCCAAACAGGTGAAGGAAGAATCAGGTAAATAGTAACTCACATTAAGTGAGTTTCTCCCACATCTTATTGAAATGTATTAGAAGAACCTTATAAATTATGTTCCCACATAAGTTAATGCACATCATCCTGGTTTTAATGCTTCTCAGCTGACACTGAGAAACACGAACTCTAGAGTATGGAGCAGATTTCAGTAGCTTGACACAGTTCCAGTGCTCAGTTCTAGTTAGAATTCATCCAGGACTAAATGTTCTTCACAGCTCCCTGGAAGGATTTAATCGAAGAGGCATGCATATGCCCACACACTTCTAGAATTAGGCATTTTAAAACATTACAGCCACAAATATCTCTGCTTGTCAGTGTCTGGAGTACTTCTTTTATCCAAGTGGGTAAAACAGTTCTTCAGGAAAGCACTATGCAATGTAGCCTCTTCAGTCTGAGGAGGCTGAAATCTATATATTTCCCCACAGAAAGAATATCCTAGGCACACACAAGCTATCTGGTCTGAGATAATTTACTTTCCTGTTGAAGCTGTGCCACTTAGTAAACTGTGATTCATGATCTAGTGGCCCGGAAAGACGACTGACTCATTGCATGAGTATGACCCTCTCCTCTGGGGATAAAGACATTCCCTTGGGAGAATACCTCAACTGCTTCACCCAGGCTATCTGCAGAATCTCATTCAATTGAATGAACATATGACGGTCTGCTGTCAAGAAATACTTGACCTTACTTAGGCCTGTACGAGGCCAAGAGCTAGTTTGACTTCAGCAGTCAAAACATAAGCTGAGCCTGTGATAGTATAGCTAATAATACAGTTGTGAGAAAGAAAAACACAGGAAGTGATTCATAAGGGGATACTGCCCACTGAATATTAAACGTAAGAGAGGCCTCACTACTCTTGTTCTCATTCAAAAACCACAGCGCTTGCGGTAGGGTAGGTTGACCCCAGCTGGGGGCCAACCCCAGCAGGACGAAAAGAGAATTGGAAGGGCAAAAAGTGAGTAAACCCATGGGGTCAAGATAAATGCAGTTTAATAAGTGATAAAAAGAAAAATAAAGCAATAGATCACCACCAGAAGACCGATGCAGAGTCAGTCCCCAAGCAACGGCTACCTTGGAAAAACTCCCTCCTAAGTTTTTATTGCTGAGCATAACATTATATGGTATGGGACATCCCTTTGGTCAGTTGGGGTCAGCTGTCTTGGCTGTGTTCCCCCCCCCAGCCTCTTGCCTATCCCCAACCTACTCACTGAGGGAGCAAAGTAAAAAAACAGAGAAAGCCTTGATGCAAGGACTGTTCAGCAATAGCTAAAACATCATTGTGTTACCAGCACTGTTTTTGTTGCCAGTCTAGAACACAGCACCATATGGGCTGCTGTGAAGAAAACTAGCCAAATTTTCCACCCCCACCCAAAGCCAGTACATGCTGAATCAGCTCAGACCGCTTTCACGCTCCTTTTGATTTCCATGCCCCTACATTTGCCTTCTTTCACAGAACTAGATGCATAAACAAGCAGAATGACCTCAGGGCCTTCAGCCCACAAAACTGACTTTTCTCCCCCACTTGTGAACGTTTGGATGTTCAGGCGCTGACTTGAGATACTGCATGTAGCTGCTATAAATCAGAATTTTCTTTCAGTAAAACCATTGTCATTCAGCCAGTACCCATGGGAGCACAGGGATGCCATGAGATGAGAAATACTAACATGTGGAACGGCTGAGGGCATATTAGCACACCTGGATTATTCTGCTGCTACCACTGCAGCCCAAGGGGGACAAATGAGCTTAATTCTTCACTTTCTGTATGCCTGCAAAGAGTTAGTTTTTAGGAAGATACACTATATTTAAACATTAGACGAATAAGTTACAGGGAGACCTCACATTATAGTAGAAACAACACGGAAAGATCTATTTCTGAACCAAATCAATACCTACAATAAAAATTGCTCCTTATCTCCAAACTTTGAGAGAATTTAGAGTTGGAGGCAAATACTGCACCTTCCAACATCTGACTTATTTGTAACATACACCAAGATCTTGGTAAGCGTAGCTCTACAGCTGCAACAGATTACATGATCATTATATCATTACAAAATAATCTAAAACAGTTGCAGCTTAACAACAGTGATATGAAGCTGTCAGCGCAGGCTGCAGACCAAATGCTCACCCCAGTTCAGTTCCTTTAGTGGCATTTTGGCACTGCAGCCAGACTGACATCTGGTCTGGCTGGTGCTTCGTAACACATAAGGAAGCCTTGAGTGGGACCAGCCCAACTAGGGCAGGGACAGCCCTCCTCCCTAGGGGAAGGAGGAGGAGAGCATGTTGTTGCACTTCTGCGCTTCAGTTGACCTCTGCTTGCTCGACCAGCTCTCAGGAGGTCACCTGAGAGAAAGGCACCCCAGCCCATGACACAATTATTTACAGTGGTAGCTTACCATGGCTGCAGCCAGCCATGGGCATGCGTGGCAGAGATCCATTGTTCGCTTGTTGGCCCTGGGCAAGCTAGGTTTGGATCAGGCCTACAAGCGTTTTGTGACTCCATAAATAATAAGCTCATTTTCAGCTCTTGCCAAACAAAAGAACCAGGAAGACTGAAGTTAACGTTAATTCTGGCACACATCTGCAGAAGGGACTCATCCTTTCAAACTTAGCAACCTCGCCTGCATTCCAGTGTCTTTTTATAGAATACATTACGGAGCCTGCATCCCGTGAGATCTTACACTCCTAGTCAAGCCAATTTGAATTTTTCAAGTAGGATTTCCTGAGACACGCTATCATGTATTTCAAGATATATTGAGGATGTTCCCGTCATTCGTTGTGTCATGTCATCAGTAAAACGAAATCTTTCTAGGCAAACAATTACTGTCTATATTATAGTGCATATTGATTAAATACATGATTTAGAAAATTAAATGGGTAATGAAACAATAATTCTAGAATGAGATATTTTCAACAGGCAAGATTATTCTATCATGATTTAACTTAGTTACAAATCACAAAAATTTGCAATTGTACTTGATTAGTATGTCCTATGATATGTTAATGAAGACAATTTTTCTTCATTACTTATAGCATGCAACTCTGGACGCAAGATATGATGCACAAACCCTCTGGGACGTGACATGCTCCTAGCCAAGTGAAGCTTGATTAAAGGATATTGCTTTTTTCAGACTATAGGAGCCTTCTGGAGCCGGCTTTCCTGAGCACAGGAAAGCTTCATACTACTCTCTAGATCCAACCTCCTGCCCCTCTTTGGTTGCATTTGCCTACCTACAGCCCAGTTCTCTCCTCTGCTATTGAGTCTTAACTTGGGCATTTCACGGCATCATACCCTTTACAAAGCGAATACCAGACACCCGTATGTGGCATACAGGAAGAGAGAATATGCATCCAGTCACGACAGTGCCCAGCTTGCAGAGGCGGCTGTGGGGAGAGCACGTAGTTCCCTTTACACTTCTCATGACACAGAGCTGAGTGTGCAGCCACCATGCCTAGGGCCTGACTCTCCACTCCATTTCATGTGTCATGAGTGTGAAAGGGAAATCAATGAAGTTACACAGCCAGAAAATTGGTGAATAAGAGACTGGACCTCACTCCCTGAAGGGGCTTCATTTCACTGGTGGGAGAAACAATCCTTGTAAATACATTTGTCAATCTGGCTCCATTTATGTCAATTGAAAGTATTGAATTTGACTTCAAGGGAGTCTAGTCACATTTGTGTCCTGTTGGGAAAGTGCTCTGGAAACTCTTCAAGAGAAAGGTCTTTTAACCAGCTAGAGGTTAAAAACCTGTAGTCACTAATCAGGCATGGTTTTTAAACAAAGTCAGGAATATTCTTTAAATTTGAAGACAAAAGGTATTCAAATGTTCTAATGCGAAATAGCAGGTTTCTGATCAATACAAATTTTTAAATGGCTATGATTAATCATCTACGCCTGACAGAAATAAGGAGAGGATCCTCAATAGATGTAAATTTAATCTAGGGTTGACAATTTACACAATGTAAATTTAACGTTGCATTCAAATTTACACGCTCCCTTTTAGAAAAATTCATTAATTAATGAGACAGAAGATACCATGCCGTGAACTGCAGTTTACCAGCAGAGAGTGGGACACACTTAATGAAATGATGGCTAGTGACTCACACGGTGAACTTCAACCACAGTCTCACCAAACAATCACTACTGATGTCTGTTAAATAAAGGTTAATTACACAATACAGTCTAGGCAAGATGATAACCTATCCCACCAGTTAAAGTTGTTTTCAAGTTTTTCACCCTCGTCCAACCAAAAAGTTAATAAACTGTGGACTAAATTTTTCATACAAAATAGGAAATGCCATATAAGATGAATAAAGAAATTGATTATAAACATCTTGCTTTAAAATATAGAAGATCATGGGACATTATCAGGCTTGTAAGCTCAACCTAAGAGCTCAGTCAACTGAGGAACACAGCATAGGAGTAACATTAAAAATACACAGTGAGTAAAAAAAAGAAAAAAAAAAAGAAAAGGAGACAACTACTAGGAACAAAACCACAGTGTTTTTTATTATGTCATTATTTCAGATTCCTCCTAAGAAGAATCAGGCCTGCCAAATAAAAGATAGTATTGTTGTTTTTCTTCTGAAAAAAACTGTTACAATAGTATCATAACTCTTTTAAGTATGGAAATACGCTAATTAGGATGTGTGCTAACTATGCCAAAAAGCTTTCTGTGATTTCCAAAAATAATTATTTCACTAGCACAGAGTTTTTAAATGAATCTGGGTAATACAGCATTCTGGTTTTGAAGTAATAGCAATCCTTCTATGTCAAAACATAAGGTTTTGATTAGGCCCCATTCTACCTTTACAAAGTATTAGTGTATACTTTTTCTGTGTATTAAACAAGACTTTAAAATTATGAATATACACAACATTGTGTCACTGTTGTTTTTTTAATTTACACTCACCTCATTTTGAAGACATTATCTAAAAAGATCTCTCCTGTCTGAAATCATCAAAATATCATTTTTCGAAGATGCCTAAGGTTGGGAAGATTACTTCAATAGAAAATGACTGTTAAGAGGCCTGCCTGCCAAAGTTTTATCCCCTATTAGCAGCGTCTAGCCTGAAGCAAAGTTAGATCTAAGATAAAAATCTTGACAAATTAAAAAGGCTTTTAAATGGGAAGTGACTTTTTTTTTTTCTCAAGTGTGTAGATATACATTTCGCAAGGGCCCAACACATTGCAGAAATTACCAGAAACAAACATTTAACAGCTATAATCATTAGCCACAGCAATTTGTTTACACTTTTCAGGAAGACAGAGCATCTGCTGAGCTGTACAAGCAGTTTACAGCAAGCATGCTGAAAATACACCAGAGTGCAATACACTCGGAGGGAAGCCACGTCCACTTATGCAAATTAGAATGTATTACTGCTAAATTTTCCTTTTTTTTT
>VWZL01001528.1:54655-91207 GCA_013396915.1 Stercorarius parasiticus
TTTTTTAGGACGCCAGTCTGCATAGCAGCACACCTTCGTTGGGGTACCAAATGCCCTCTGCTTCCCCTGACTTGAACATCAGCGGCGCACAGACCACATCCTGCAGGAGAGTTCAGCGCGGGTCTGAGTGCCTGGTGAATTACTGGCTTCATCTAACAAAGCACAGCCGCTTCACATTCTGTTTATAGGCACATCACGGTGATGCATAGACCTTGCCAAAGGGAGAATTATATAGCAACACTCTTTACAGTTAAAGAAACTTAGCTGAAAATACAGGTCTCATCGCAAATTGTTCCCCTATTTCCTTGTGATTCTTCCGCTAACTGGTTTTACTAAAAATAAGGTGTTATTAAATCAGATATAGTGTGGCTATTTAAATACGTCTTTGCGCATCTCTCTCTATTCAGCTTCACAAATGAAAGAATAGATTTTGCTTGATTTTAAGAAATACAGTTACACGAGACAGCTTTTCATCTCTGTCACACAGGAAGGATTACAAAGAGGTTGTGGCTGAGCTTGCACTGTAACTTCCCACCGAATCACAGAACAGTAGGGGTTGGAAGTGATCTTTGGAGATCATGTAGGTTCACCTAGAGCAGGTTGCACAGGATCACATCCAGGCAGCGGTTTTGAATATCTCCAGAGCAGAAAACTCCACCACCTCTCTGGGCAGCCTGTTCCAGTGCTCTGCCACCCTCAAAGTAAAGAAGTTTTTCCTCATGTTGAGAAGGAATTTCCTGTGTTCCAGCTTGTGCCCGTTGCCCCTCCTCCTGTTGCCGGGCACCACTGAAAAGAGTCTGGCCCCATCCTCTTGACGCCCGCCCTTTAGATATTGATAAGCATTGATGAGGTCCCCTCTCACCCTTGCGACACCATCCCAGGGAACTGTTCATCATTATAACCACTGGCCTCATTTGAGTATGAAGGGAGATCAGGGCTAGGACACCACAGAGAGTCTTCTCCTACGGTCGCTGAGCTTGAAATGTTTTGGTCAGACATGAAAGAGGGCAAATGGATGAAAACCAGCCTGATCTCCTCAGCAGCCATAGGGAGACCAAGAAGCTGCACATTGTCAGTGCACAGGCAGGATTACGATATGGATGTTGTCACGAAACTGCACAGTTGTTGGCACAGTCTCAACAGGATTTTTGATGCGGACTGAAAAGAGAAAGCAGAGATGAGCTGAGTTGGTTAAGTCATATTTCACTTCACATTTTGTCAGGGCAAACAGTACAGTCCACTTTCACTCTTGATGCTCTCCTAATAACTGAAAGGATAACAGGTTGTGTAGGATTCAATGCCAGTTTTGAAAAGGCAAAAGGATCCAAATTTCTCTTCACTGTAATTGAGCACAAGTTGGCTTGTTAGGAATGCTGAAAAAGTACCAATGACCTGATAAAGTCCATTGTTCATGCTAGGAAATGCATCCATGTCAAAGTTGGGACTTTTTCACTGGGACACCAATTCCAACCAAGTTCATGGGAAGAGATTCGCTGTGCACTGGCTCTGTCCTCACATGAACAAAAATCACATTATAAAAGCTAAACTTTCTGATATGATTCACAGAACTTTTTAAAGCCCTTTCTAACTCCACTGTGCAACGAAAACAAATTTAAAACCTATGAAAGTGTTCAGAACATGGAGTATTGCCAATATGCCCAACACTTTAAACTCTGTGCAGTGGTTCCAGCTTCTGGAAATTTATATGCATCCCAGCTTCCTTTCACTATGGTAATTGTTTTGTTTCAAATATTTTCACAGAACATTCCTCTTTATTTCCTTCTAAATAAAGTATTTCTATTCAAAACACTGATCAACACTCTCCTTTTAAACAATAAAACACCACTCTACCATAAAGCAATCCAGTGTTTTATCCTGTAGACCTATTTCTCACCTCATTCCTTCAGCTTCTTTGCTCCGAGGCAGTTTCAGGCTGAAGTATTTAGATAAAAGACTGCCCGAGTGTAATGATGCTACCACAATAAACGGCAGGGAGGCAATAGCATCACTTGAGCACCAGCACTGCAGCAAGCACCATGCTACACAGTAATGAGGAGACTGGGTTGTGGAAGATGATTTCACAAACTGATGTTTTGAATGCTTACTGTATGGGAAATCCTATGGCGACATTTCCAAGAGCAGATACATTTTATTAATGTGCTGTTACAAGCATTTTTATACTCTCTCTCTCCTCATGCATCCTCACAATCAGTCAGCACTTGCACCATCCTAAGGGCATGGCCTAGTGCTGACTCAGTGGGAATTAGTCTTGATTGCCCCACTGTACATCGCCTATGTTAGCTTTCCCTTAAAAGGCTTCCACTTAGATCCTGCTGTTTTATAGTACAATTTAGATCCTGCTGTTTTATAATTCAGATATAGCACACAGAAGGGTTTGGTTTTACTTTGAGATATGTTTTACAGAACCATGCTTAAAACCAGCATTCACTTTGCTTGAAATCATTCATGTTACAAGTTTTAGTCTGGGTGGAAAAAGAACGTAACATTTCTACGCTGCTGAAATACGGGATCTTTTTCTATGCAGAAAAAAAAGAATTGTTGTTCCACAGTAAAGACTTAGTAGTTAAATGCTTGTCTTATTTTTCCCCTCAGCGTAAGTGCAGAGTACATCCCTTTCCTGAGGTTCCATATACAGTGGGGTATTTTGTACAGCGTAGGTCTCATTCAAGCCCTCTGCACACAAATGAATGTTGCCCAACAGTAATGAGTAAGAATCCTTCCCTTGGAGAGCGGAGGACTTTGCTCAATTTCTTTTTACAGGTACTAGACACTGGTACCTACTTTCAAGGACGAACTTCACTAAAGGGAGTTAGGAGCTGTGAAAAAAATCAGTGGCCTATCATCACATTTCATCTTGTGCTCTTCACAGCACTTCAGCCAATCCATTTTAGATCCTAAACATTTTGATCCACTGCCTACTGCAGATCAGCTCAACATTTACCAAGGTCTGCAAAAGAAAGGTGCTGGCTCTGCCTCTGCTGGTCCATACAGGCACAGCTGGGCCACAAAGCTGAGCTACAGCTGGCCCCAGGAACCCCGCACTGCATCTCTCTGTACTTCTAGTGCCATCTAATTCTCTGCCAAGAAAAAGCCAGTTGAGGGAAATCTAAATGCCTTCTGCTATTTCTGGCACAGGGAAGGACCGCAAGGCATTGTTGCATTCATCTGCATTTTCAGCACTGAACAGCATGTTTATTCCGTGTCAAGCATCAGATTTGACACAGTGAAATGCAGAAATACATCTGGAGCCACACACACCTTTTTCGATTTGGGAAAGTAAAACAAAACCACACTAAGAACTCCAAGAGGAATCATGCTGGGTCATGTCTCTTACAATTGTCTACAATGAGCCGATCACAGAGTGGCTGCATGTCTGCTGACAGCAGGATAGTTACCATGGAAAATTTTATAAAAATAAAGATACAAAACAACAATTACAGTAACACTTATAAATCCATTAGCACCTTACCTATACATTATACCTGTGGAGCACTGAGATACTTGATGAAGGCACTGCCACTGCCAGAAAGATCTTCTATCTGAAATAAAGCATGAATTAATAGAATTCATGGGATGTGATGCAAAGATCAAGGTGTGTCTAGCACTGACATTGCTTTTGCTAAGTCTCATAACTTCATCAAATTTATTTCTGCATTTTGGCTCCCAGTAATTTCTGAGTGACTGGGCAGGTATCTGCTTCTCAGTTTTAAAGCACTAACATATTTTGCAAAAGCTTATTTTCCAAAATCCTGAACTTCCTCCCAAAGCATCAATATAGGGGCACTTACATTAAATTAGTCTTCCTAGTCTCCAGTTAATATATCCTACTCTACAGGTTTAAAATTAAACATTTGATATCTACTCTAGTTTACTGCCTAGGAAACCAGAAAAAAAATCCTTGGAGGCTTTAAGTACCCAGTATCCTACTCGAATCCGAAGGAGTTTATATTTAAGACCTCTGCACATCTATGCATGTTTTGTGCATATGTGTGTGTGTATATACACACAGAGCAAATGTATGCAGTAAATAAAGGAACAGATCAATGTACAAACTACTTATATACAGAAATATATTTTATTGCTACTTTCTATTTATTAAGCCATATTCATGAAACTCCAGATCCTAAAAAGAGCTAGTCTGGCACTCATGTAGAGATGGCTGAGCCAAAATCCATTCAATCACTTCACCCCTCTGTCACTTCTCCCTTCATTGGCATTCGTTGACACGTAAAGAGAGAGGATGTATCCAAGCAAAGTGGTTTATTACTAATTGCAACATCTTCATTAATATTGCATTATGTGTGTCTCAGCTATAGAGAACTGACAATGCAAAAGACGTCAAAAGCTTATCAAAATGTGCATATAAATATTTGGTCCAACATTCAACATGAATATACTAGGCTTCAACAGCCCAAACTGGAGAAAGGGTCATTTATCAGCTGCTAACCAGGAACAAAAGGGAAATAGCCTTAGTTTCCCAAACACTCAGAGCCATTTACATCATTCCTGTGCCCTTTAGGTAATTAGGCATCACTTCAGAATGAGAAATCCTCACGATGATACAAAGGTATCTGGCTGTAAACAGAGCCATCTATGGCACTTCCATTTGTAGAAAAGTCTTAAAACCAAAAAGACAGATAAGGAGAGGTCTTTATCAGAGGCATCCAGAGCTTAAGGGAAATCACTCCATAAGGACCACAGGTACCTCAAACTCACAAGAAAGAATTCTAGACAACAAATATCAAAACAGACAGGAAGGCACCTTTTTGCTCAAGTGTAAGAGGAGGACAGCATCTTATATTTGCTTCACTTCTGTTTACAAATGTCTAAATAAAAACCTGACCTCAGTCAGAGTGATGTAGTAAAGGCATGGAATTAAAGTGTGATGACAATCCAACATGGATTTAAATGAAACCAAGAGTTGTGGATTGTTTTCACAAGGGCAACAGATCAGAATAAAGCAAGGTGGTATTCCAGCAACTGCCAGGGCACGCAACATCTGAGACGTATTCCCGTGCAGCTACTGATACGCACCAAGAGCACTTCAGAGTCTGCAAAGGATCACTTTTCAGAGTGTGTTACTAGCTGCGAGGTAGGACTCATTTCAGTAAATGCAAATTAGCAAACTCCTTGCCCATGTGCTGATCAAGGGGCTAACACTCTCCATCTCCAAGGAAAGCCTTATGTTTTTAGCAATGGATACCTGCAAACTGGACATGGAGAGCATGCTGAATCTCTTCTGTACTTCCCACCTTTCTCTGCTTCTCCAGAAGACCAGGGAAGTCAGCGCTGAAGCTCTGGCAGAACATACATTATTACAAGTCGCATGTAGAACTGTAACCAGTCACAATGAACCAAATGAGTAAACATCCAACTAAACACACTATTCTTCATCCAAGTTTAATTCTACAACTGTATCAAAACAGAATCAGCTACTCCTGAAACAGAAATGAAAAGCTTTCCCAGAGTCATGAACAGATTTTTGGATTTCAGACCTTTCTTCCACTTTTTCTTTACTGAATAATACATTTTAATGCCACTCAGTGAGAAGTCTCACCGAGCGCTTTTTACATGGAACTGAAACCACAGATAGTATCCTACTATACTTTGGGTAATGCATTTGTGTGAGCTACAGTCACTAATAATTAGAAATTAATAGTTCAAGGCACATATTATCTTGAGAAATCTATCAACCTATTTTCTAATCATAGAAGTAAAGTTCAAACACTTTCCATTATGCAAAAGAGTCTATGCATTCTAGGAAATATTTCAGTCATTAATGACAGGCTAAGCGAGTTGGGGTTGTTCAGCCTGGAGAAGAGAAGGCTCCAGGGAGACCTTATAGCGGCCTTCCAGTACCTAAAGGGGGCCTGCAGGAAAGATGGGCAGGGACTCTTTATCAGGGAGTGTAATGATAGGACACGAGGCAACGGCTCAAGTTGAGAGAGCGTAGATATAGATTGCATATCAGGAAAAAATTCTTTACAGTAAGGGTAGTGAGCCACTGGAAAAGGTTGCCCAGGAAAGTTGTGGATGCCCCATCCCTGCAAGTGTTCAAGGCCAAGTTGGATGAGGCTTTGAGCAACCTGGTCTGGTGGGAGGTGTCCCTGCCCGGGGCAGGGGAGTTGGAACTAGATGATCTTTAAGGTCCCTTCCAACCCGAACCATTCTGTGATTCTGTAATGTAGCATTTCATTTACTTATGGCCAGCGCTATACTAATTAAAGTCAGCATGGAATTTGAAGATGACCTAGTAGATTCCTTTCTTCTTTTTCACTTAATCTCTGATGGTTATCTTTTATACTGTTAAGATGCAAATACAGATACGTGCAATTAAAAAACCTGTTTCCTAAAATCTGTTTTTTACTGAGTCTGCCTGGGACGGAGTTAACTTTCTTCATAGCAGCCGGTATAGTGCTGTGATTTGCATTTGTGGCTAAAGCAGTGTTGGTGACACACCAATGTTTTGTCTACTGCTGAACCAAGACTTTCTCTCCAACCTCACACACACAGAAAGGCCAGTAGGCTGGGGGTGGGCAAGAGGCTGAGAGGGGACACAGCTGGGACAGCTGACCCCAACTGACAAAAGAGATGTTCTATACCATACAACATTGTGCTCAGCAATAAAAGTTCAGAGAAATGGGCAGGATGCAGGAACATTCATTATGGCATTTGTCTCCCCAAGACATCATTACACATATTTGAGAGGTGAGCGAGAGAGAGGTAGGGTGGGTGTTTTGCTGCTGGCTGGGGTCAACGCACGACATTGCTCTTTCTGAATATTTTCTGTAGTTGGCTATTTCCCTTGCCTCCTGTGCAATTCATTCACTGCATCTAAATCACCACTTAAATGATCTAGCAAGAGCAATTCCCTGTTTCTCCAGTTGAAAACAGGCCACCTCTGATTTCAAGCTGATCTTGGCAACAAAGCAAAGTCATTCAAAATCTCAGAACAAAAACTAAGTAAACCTTTTGAAACAATAAATCATTTTGATTTGATATATACATATAGATAAAATGTTTTCCAAATATTGAGGGTTGCTGGTTTTGAACAAATAATAGATGAGAAAAACCATGTGTTTCTATTGAGGGCACCAGCATCACCCTCCAATTTTGGTGCAGGCTGATCAACTTCTGCTGATCGCCAATTGATCAATATTTACTAGAATAGTATGAAGAACTACTGAAGAATTTCAGAAAACTGTTCTTTTACATAGACAAGGCTTTCGTAGTACAGCAGTTTAATAGTCTAGAAATATCCATGCAGTGATAACTCTGTTTAAACATTTATGTAAGTGAGGCCCCAGCTTCATCAGAGCCTACTACATTGGGAAACAAAGCTTCTCAGATTATAGTAGTCTGCTTCTGCCCTACATCCCTGTGGCACAGAGACACCACCTTTCTTCACTGATAAGGTACCAAGGTAACTAAGCACGACCTTGAGTCCCAGTGCCCAGCTTACTCTTATGACCTTGCAAATTTGATAGGCAGCCACCAATTCCTATGCGTATACAAGCAAACACAGGGGGGAGAGAACAGTCTGCCCATACCTGAGCAGAACGCACCAAACATTGAGCTAACACTAATTGAAGGCAAGTCTTAAAATGCTTTGAAATCCCAAGCCTTCCACCTTAATACCTGCAAGTAACTTGTTATCTCTCAGCTCCAAACCAACAATACCCGAGAAAAAACAATAGCTATAGTTCAATAGCCACAGTTACAAATATTCACAGACAGAGGTGTGCATTATTGCAAAGTTCTCATGGAAAGGAAATAAGTGGATCTGAAACTGTTTAAACACCAAACATGCAACTATTATTGAGGAAAACTGACAACATGAGAAATGTTCCTTTGAAAGTGAAGTGAGGTATCGGAAAAGGAGTTGTGCAAAATGAAACTAGGTAAGATCATTCTGATTTGGTCATTCTTTACCATCATGTCCCAGTTTTCCCACTTTATACTTCAAGTCTCAAGGCCTAAACAAAGATTAAGGAAACCTGCTCAATGTGTCCCCACCAGATAAAGGCTGTAAAACAGCTACAGAAATACTTGTGAATCACATTGCACTTTATTGTTGCCTACCGGTATGTAGCACGCCACGCTAAATCCAAAACATATGAACAATAAAGTGAATTCAATTTCCATGAAAAAAAAAAAGCAATTCATTATGCTGACTGAAAACTGCACGGGGGGTCAAGAATCAGTGAAAAGCATGGTTATTTGATTGATTATATGCACAGGTTTAACTACTGACACCAATAAGTGTGCTCTTCAAATTGAAGTCAGGAGTACGGAAGGCGTCCATGAATCCTTTGAATCCTTTCTTTTAGTGGCTAATAACAATGAAAGCAACACTAACTGCCTGGCTACATATACAATCTAAAGTAACAACCTACAAACATTAACATTTCAAGAGCAAAGAAAATGTTTTCAGTATCTTTACTAGCAAAGAACACAGAAAATTAAAATGACAAAGATCTTCCCATAACTTGACCATATTACATTTGATGGCAACAGCTTCCACCTTTACCATATTTTCAACGCTTCTCAGAAGCAAAGAGGACAGTGGTGGCCTAACCTACTACGTATGGGACAGAGACAAATAACACACGCTTGTCTTTTACATCCATTTATTGCTGCATAAATGTAAGAGAGGACACCACACAAAAATAATGCTGCAAGATCTCCTCCAGGAAAAAAATTAATAATGCCATAGGCTCATTCACGGTATATCGTTCACAGCGCAGTTATTCTCAGAGCCTCCAAACACCACCCGTTTGGCCATTGCAGAAGTGCATAGCTGGACTCCGATTCAGCTGGTGAACGGTGGAAAGGGAATATTAACACCTATATGGCCTATTCCCAGTGAAAAAGATTCTTCATCCTAAAGGTAGTCCACACTCTTCCAGCATATCTACTCCTGCTTAGGCAAGAGAGTTTCAAACTGAAATGTCTGCAGTCTAAATAGTATCTCTTGTCTTCTGTCTTAGTCTTACAAGGACAACTGCACCAAAGAGAGGAAGACAAGAGACTAGGAGAACGTAGACAAAAAAAAACCCCAAATTGTGTTTTTATCAAATATCACCCCTCCTCTTCCCTCATCTTTCAAGTGGAGAATACTTGAAAACTCACACTAATAAAAGTATTTGCTTGAAAGTAAGGGGCTGAGAGGATGAATATGGCTTTGCTTTCTTCCTAATGTCTGCCTTCAGAACAGTAATAGGAACTCCTTACTAAAGAGTAGTCATCATTTTGCAACCAAAAGAGACAACCAAAGACATTGAAAAGGTTACTTTTGAGGCTGGTCCCTTTTGGAAGAACAAAACCATTATCTGACAAGAAAACTCAGCATCTCTCTCACATTCCCTAGCGCTTTGTACCTAATACTGAAATAGCTTCCCTCCCATTAAAATCTGAATAAAACCATATTAAGCTGTGGAAATATTTTCACGCTGGCTTCATGTGAGCAGAAGAATTTAAAGTTAAGAAGCCATGCAGAACAGCTGTAGACAGAGAAGTTTCTGTAAATAAATAATACTGCAATGTTTTGAGTTTGTGGGGTTGGTGGTGTTCCTAGACAAGCAACTAAGAACTGACAAATGCCTTGGTCAAACCAATGGGACTTCTAAGCTAAGCTGGTTCTGGTCTAAAACCCTGACTATGCTCTTGCTACTTAGGGTCCTTGAGTTTTATTCTTTGCACACTATGCCTTTATTGGCTCAGATTTGCTAACAGTTTGCTGTTTTGTTCTGGTTTTAAAAGACTGCAGTTGGAATGAGAACTAATTAGAACATCTCCAGTGAAACAGGTCAAATATTTCACCTGGAAGATATCCAAGA
Organism: Stercorarius parasiticus; assembly: GCA_013396915.1. NCBI lineage: Eukaryota > Metazoa > Chordata > Aves > Charadriiformes > Stercorariidae > Stercorarius > Stercorarius parasiticus. The sequence goes on from VWZL01001528.1 coordinate 64,516, forward strand.
TGCAATTGGGATCAGGTTTCAGCTAAAGAGATCGAAATTAAAATCTTGGCCTTTCAAAATTGAAAATGGGGAACTTCTGTGCAATTTTGTTGTGCAGTATCATAAAAAAATGTGGGAAATTTTTATGTGGGAAAAAAAATAAAATAAAGCCAAAGCCTGGAATCTCAAAAAACTGATGAGAAACTGTTCTCTCTGGTCACTTTGAGTAAAATACTCAAGATACTCAACACCCTGTGGTGTATGACACTGAACTACTTTGTTATCATAACTTTGAGGAAAAAATGAAGAAGCCTACTGAATCATTGCTTTGGCACTATTTGTCACTACAAGTATACAAATTCACTACAAGTACACAAATTTATTTTTCACTACAAGTATACAAATAGCTCCTAACTTCTCAGAGCTTAGACAGTATTTTTAAGTAGAACCTCCAGGCCTGCATTACATGATCTCATTTGAAAGTATGACACCAGCACGTTCTGAGGATGTAGTAGCAGAGATGGGCTCACACTAGCACACAGGTGACACCACAGACATCACTGGACTCATGTGCTGTAACAACTTAAGGATGAAAGGAAGAATTGGGATCTTCCTTTGTATCTTCCCACTTTACCAAGATATCTTCCTTTATAATTTGCATAAAAGTCATTACGGGCTTTTTGAAGTAAAAGGTTTTGAATCAAGTCTTATGGGCTTTGCCACATATCTATTTCTTGTGCAGTAAAAGCACAACCATAAGAAATGTTATGCCATTCTAAACAAAAATCAAATGGCAGCAATAATTCCCCATAGTGTTGGAAGTGTATAAATAAAAGAAGAATTATATATTCCTTAAAAAATTACTGCCCTAATTTATTAAATCCTCCAGATGTATTTCACAGACCTTGTCTGTCCCTAATCACCTCTTTTTATGTTCCTTAATGTAACATTTCCAGAGTGTCAGAGCCTCCTTCACGGCTTACGGTGGGGACACTGGAGTGCTTCTGTACCTAACGTAACAAACAACATTCCCATCAGAGATTTGCAAATTCTATGGAGGGGCTTACCAAACTCAACGTCTGCAGATCCAAATAAGCAATGAGTACATATGACAGTCTCTTTGCCACATAACAGTGATTTTATCATGTTCTGTGATTTAAAAAAAAAAGGTGTAATCTGACACTGCAGGTATTTTACAGCACATCACATCCAGCAAATAGTTTGCAGAGCTGCATTTAGAAAAACCCCACAGGTTTTGTAATTTTTTTTAATTGATGCTGCTTCTGGAATTTCTTGATAATCTATGCATGTAGCTAGTACCATAATACAGGGTTGGGAACGGGTCACGACATCCAGCCCCTCTAGTCAGGCAATCCAGCGCAACAGCCACTCAGTCCAGCAGATGGCTTTGATATCTACTCAACACATCCTTGCACAGAACAGCCGCAAAGAACTTGCTCAGACCTTGCAAGACTTGAGACTTGCAATAAAGACACAACCACAATTTGACACAGGAAGAAGAAAAAAAAAAAAAATCTTTAGCATTGACAATGCCTTGGCCCCACGTGAGTGCAAAGAACTTGTTACTTGGGATCTCTGGGTGCTCCCAAGCAGCCAACCATGCTGCACATTACAACACAAACAACAGTTTCTCCATGGTCTCTGCTAGACTTGGCAAATATAACAGAGAAGGAAAAAGGATTTTCCCTTCTGATCCCCAGATCCGGTACAACAGGTTTACACACCAACGTACACCGTCCAGCCCCCACAAGAAAACCCATCTCTACTAATAGACAAGTTAAAAGGTTCAGAAGAAAAATAACACTATCATCCTTACTATCATTATGCCTGAAAGCGGGGAACCCTTGCTCTGGCTGAATACAGGCATTAGGACCCATACCATGACACCTTTATTCTATCACCACCCTGTTATATGATGAACACGCAGACACATCAGAGTTGAGGTATGGACTTCACTGCTTTTCACCTCTCATTTCTCCTCAATCCCTCACCTTCTCAGAATATTGCCGCTGCTGGCAAGACCCTCTTGTTTCGCAGTTTCTGCTACACATACATATTTCATCAAATGTTTGTATATTCTCAGACCTTTATTCTCCTGTTTGCACTTATTGATTTCAATCCGCCTCCACTATTATTGTCTTCTCACAACTGAGTTATTGGTGTGAAGTATTTTTAAACTCATCTGTATGAGAGATAGCCATGGAGAAAGCAAGCTACATCGCTTTAAAAGTTTCTTTTAATAGTTCAATATAGTCACAAATTAATTTTCTGCAAAATAAAATATGAAAAGCCTCCACTATAAATAAAGTTCCTGTGAAAAGTCATCTTATTTCAGTGAAAATACCATATTCAGAAGCTAAAAATAGTCTTTCAAGAAAAACAGTCTATGTAGGGGTAAAACTTCCCCCTCCCTTTTGTATTTGTGAAGCTTAAACTTTCTCTGTGGGTTTAAATCTTTTCCCACCTCCTCTTTTCTTCTTCAGCCAGAAAACCAGCAGCGCTGGGGTCCCAGTGATGAGGAATGACTCACCTGCAAGTGCTGAGTCACAATAACACTGAATACACTCTCACATCTTGATGGAGCATCAAATTCAATAGCTTTGCTTAGTCATTTGAGTTTGCCGTAATTCCTATGATTCACTCAAATCCAAAACTTCAATTTCTGATTTCTTATTTCTCCTCACAATATATATACAGTTGTATAACTCTTACATAACTCTTAAAGCTGAATTTTTGCAAGCCACTGCTAATCCTAAATCAGATCACAAGCATCAGACACAAGGTGTGTCACTTATCAAACCCAGGAGGCCAATATGCCACAGTGCACATTGGTTTCACTTGGAACTGCTGACCTCCCACTCCTTGGACACCTACAGAGAATGCCAGCTGACATCTGAAGATACATGCATTAGGACTTCATCCCGCCCTGACTCATGTCAGCAACAACCTACCACCGGCTTAAAAGCCTGACCTTTCTCTAGGAGCGTTCCTCAGCCTGACAAGGGCAGACACAAGAAGCGAGTGTTCAGCAGTTTGCATAGAGGATAAGGTATTTGACCACCATTAAACAAGTCAATGCTGGAGCGACAGATTTCCAATTCCTTAGTCATTTCAGTTTGTTACCTTTTGTCCTGTCTGGAGGTAGATAAAGCAAAATTACTTTACTCAACTGTTTATCTGTTCATCCAGTTATTTATATACAGAAGAAGCTAAGTTTGGCCAGAACTCAACTACGGTAATTAATAAATGTCTTTCTTTCCACAGGAATTTACAGCACTGTTTTATCTAATTACTCCTAACGTTTCAGCCATAATCCTGAGAAATTCTCTAAAAGGTTGCAGGCAGGCTAGCATGGGGGGATGAAGGAAACTTATCACTGACAGAGGGAAAGGCAGACACAGTAAATAAGTTTCTGATGACTACCACAATGCAGTATCTACAGGAGGTAATTATCACCATACTGTTATTTATTCTTCTGTCTTCAGGCACAGTTTTTGTGTTTCTTCACTGTCCATTTCTGCAGCAGCTGCACTTACAAGTTTTATGCTGGCTTAGTGGTTAATAAGTCTGTTGTGCTGAAGGTACCCGGTCAGTTAAGTACATCTGGAAAATTTTCCCTTACGAAAAAATACTGTGAGGAAAGCAGGGGTCAGCTCTGTCGATTTCTAGACATAAAACAGACTGCATACACTCAGATATAGGTCACAGAAATCCTACATTAAAGGTTGGATGTCTTTACCCTTGCTGAGGGATAACTACAGCTCTGAAGCTTCTTTGGCCAGCTATTCTGACCTTAGAAATATTCAATAACATGAAAAAAAAAAACAAAAAGCCAACTGAAAAAGTAAACATTTGGCCTTTAGTCATAAGAAATTAAGTTGCAGGCCATATGTTTTCCATAGGCTGCAGCAAGCATTTGCACAACGATACTACTTTCTTTTTCTTTTTTTTTCAAATCCTAGACAATCTTAGTGAAAAGCTATTTCCTATAAGGCATTGTCCTTCTCCATAATCAATACGTAGTGGAATTAAATTAAAGACATGTTCTGATTCCAGTGAACAGCCTAAAGAACTCCGCAAGATTTGCCTTTCCTACAGGCACCTGAGATTCATCAAGCCATCCTGGCACTATTGCTCTGGACATCCAAGACCCACTCCTAAAACATGAAGCAAGCACAGCCATGAGGCAATTAATTCTACCTCTTCCTCCCTGCCTCCACCCAGGCTCAATTGCCAAACGTGTGCATCACTGCAAGCATGACATAAAATGCTTCAGGAGAAGAAATAAGAGATCCACCCCAAAACAATACATATCTTGGTGTCTTAACACTCTCCTTGTTCAGGTCTGATGCAGGTAGAGATAAACTTGAATCCAGGCCTCAGACTATAGTGGAGAGAGTACTGTGGTGGGCATAGTAAAAGCCACTTTAGCACCTACACCTCCTTTTTAACCCAGAAATTCCAGTTTACTCAAGAGCTGGAAAAGCTCAGCTCAACACATAACTACCACAAACCTTCAGACAGAGAGGAGTTGATTTTTTGACATGCTGATTTTTTTTTTGGTGAGAACAATACTTCACCAGGAAAATACCAACCACCTTTAACCAAAACTACCACTTCCTTTGTATATAAAGGCAAAACGCCACCCCACCCAAAAGATACACACTTGTATTTCTAATTATTAGTGCCAGAAACTGTGGGTCAACCAGTATCTTTCTTCCATTCAGAGCTTTGATTTGACAAACGTTGGAAAGCTGTTACTGATATAAAAACCGACCTGCAGATTGCAGCTGGAGAGTAAAAAAGGCAGAAGATGAGGACAAAAGTAGTAAATACTATACCTACAGCATATTTTTATAAGGCTCCTGCTCTTTTATTCAAACTGTAAAAAGACATCTTTTAAAATACTCAAAACCTGTTTTTAACAGGGCTGTCTGCTCATGCAGCTCAGTGACCTTGATACACAGTAAAAGCCAATACAGTTACTGAAGACTGATTTCAATAACTTTCTGGAAAGGGTCCAGCTTTTCATTCTGCAGTCTCTGCATCAAAGACAACATCCTAACACAGAAGAAGGAAGACAGACTGTAGCTGCTCTTGAACCTGGTGTAAGAGATGTGTGGTTTTCTGCTACCACCACAAACTTCATTACAATATATTTTCCATGGGGAGTGTCAGATGACAATACCCTACCTGTCACTTACCTTGGCTACCTGACGAGGCTAGGAATGAGCTACCACATTTCTGTTTCTATTCCTGCATCAAATAATGCAACGCTTGTTTAAAAACAAATTTTTTTTTAGCAGAAGAAATTTACTGAAGAACTGTGGGGTTTTGTCCATTATAGGCAAGGGAAAGTACTGCAATGCTGCTGTTTTGCTTTATAAATCATTACTAATACTAAATATCCACTAGTTTAAATATTAAATAATATTAAATATTATTTAATATTAATTATAATATTGTTATTTAATATTAATAATAATATTAAATACTAAACTCAACAAACCAGGTACCAAAATATATCATTCTACCACCAGCCCCATCAAAACAAACAAAAAAACCCCAAAACACCAACACTGATTATCTCTACAGTAGCCAAGTGTACCATGATATTAGTCTATACACACAAATGAGGATCTTCTTATTCAGAATACAAATCTCTCCAATACTTAAGTGCTCCATCAGGAGTCTTGAACTGCACCTCTCCGTACACAATTTAAGCTGCTTTCTATAGGATGCCAAACAAATATATTCACAGGGAAGGGGCATTACTAAAACAAATATCACAAGAACAAAAACAGACTTTAACCAATAACTGAACAGAACCAGCTCAGTCTCTCTTCAGTGATAGTGCTGCTCATGATTTCTTTTCACGTCTAATTGGAAACTAAACAATGGCCTTTTCATATCTTTGTTCACACAGATCTTTCTGTGAAATATTTATTCATGGCCAAGTGGACTATATTGTTTATTCGTGATTGGTCAAGTAGGGTTTTTTTGTTCACTGGATGTGCAATGCTTGTAATGAAGCTTGAAGTAAGAAAGCTTACCAAAACTCTAGAGCATAAAGCCTGGAAAGATCAAGGTTCACCAGCCTGTTAGCAGGGGACAGGGTGGCAGGGGAGGGTGTGGCAAGGGAATAAAAAAAAATAGAAAATTTAAAAAAAAAATCTTTTTAACGTTTCGGGCCTGGCTTCAGAGCAAAATCCCTCAGGAAGACACCTAAGAGTACCCTCAGGTCCCTTAAGTGATCCAACAAGACTTAAGAATCTAACCAGGTCTAAGAGATGTGATGAATCACGAAGTCATTATGTTGCTGCTGTCAGGCCCCTCATCAGATCTGTGCAGATGAGGAGAAAAGCCACCTACGTGGTTACAGATAAGGCCTAAAATCTATAGTGATTAGATTACAGTGATTAAAAACTGCCAGAATTGCAAGAACCCTAAGTACTCATCATTATTCCTGAGGGCTTTTTGTACTGCATTTATCTAAAAAAAAAAACAACACAACAGCAAAAACGATCAAAACAAAGAAACTAGTTTAAGGGGTAACTTGTATTTCTGAATCAAAGCACAAGTTTAAAGGCTGTATAAAGGCACCCATTTCTATCTGCATGGCCTCTTTATCAGTTATCAAGTTTGGTCTTTTTGTCACAAGAGTTTCCTTTTCAAACTTTCACGGGACACAGGAAAAAAGACATTTCTCAAGCAGAGACAGAACAATGTCTAACCATGTCAACTGAATGGCAGAACTCTGACAGACGTCACATACAGATTAGCAGGTATGAGATCAAAATTAGGAAAAAAAAAGTCAAGATGTTCTTGTTCAAGTAATTACCAAGCACATTGCAGCCGAAACTAACATTTCCTTACCTGTCAGTATATCACTTCCCTTAAGTTTCCTGTCAAGAGAGACTTTGCTGCACGCTTTGCACATTTGCAGTTTGGCCTACTTTAACTTACACAGGGAGCAAGTGCCACACTTGAGGGATAACATGGAAAAATAGACAAGATGTCTCTACCCTCTTATTCTTGAAGTTGTATCTTGACTATCTCCTTTCTCTTGACCTGTTAATATGAGACAGAGAAGAGTAATCTGTGAAGCAAGCAAGCTTTGCCCCAAAAATCAGGTCTTTTCAGAATAGTGTAATTGCATTGCTGATTAGACAAGTGTTCTATCAATTCCAAGTCCATAGCTTCTCTTCCCCCCCCAATATTTTTCAAATAATAACAAATACTAGTTAATTAAATTGTTACAAATCTTGCACAACCACAGAAGCAGACAAAATATATAAAAGTCTTAAAAGATATGCTTAATGACATATTGCAAGCACAAAGTAGCCAAGGCCAGTGCTCTCTTCATGATTCTATTTTGCAAGTATATCACGTATATCCTTCATCACATTTGCTCCTGCATGCTCATCTTTCCCAACTTAAGTATGTTTGAGATCAGCATTTAACTCCTCAAGCATTACTACATCTTCCATCAAGAACCCCATTGTTTCATCTTCCAATAATTTTACAACAGCCTGCCAACCTTCTTTAGGATCAAAAATAAGGTAGTATTGCTCCTATTAGCTGCTACAATGATCAAATCTTACTTCTTTGGTTCTGTGCTTGTTCCCTTTTATGCTCCAGATAACTCATTAAAACTTAACACGTTCTGCCCCCCATTATAAACTTAATATTCCTACTTTTCTTCTTTTCCTGCCTTCACCGTAGGTTAAAATATTATGCAGTTAAACTCTTGAATACACTCTAGGCACCACCTAACTCATTTTTACAGCAGTGTTAATGAATTCTCCAAGTGCAACTGCACTACAAGTTCAGAATCCTTCAAATCCAGCAAATAAAAAAGGTGATTTTCCTCAAACAATTCTAGACACAAGGCAAAGGACCCCAAAACTTGCATCTTCACCATCATGAAATAACCTTTTTCCAGCACCAGCTTCAAGATCCTCAAGCAGTATTTAGTGAGGGCTCCAGATTAAAAATATTAAAATTGCCTATAAATAATTTGCAGTGAGGGAAAGAAAGAACATCAAGTCCTCCGTGACAAAAAAAAAAAACAACCCAAGCAACAACAACAAAAAAACAGCACACACACACAAAAAGCAACAGCAAAAGTGACCATCTTGTAGTAGGAAAAAGTCCCAGACAGATAGAAGCAGTACTTCAGTACTTTTCCCAGTACTGAAGACTGAACAAAAAAGAAATAATTAAAAATAAAAAAACTGAAAAGAAATGCCCACCAAAAAAAACCCCCAAAATACTCTTTTACAGGCCTTCTATAATTTTGGTGTTATAGATGCAGAAGACTGTTCATCTTTCTGGACAAACAGAAAGCAAGAAATACAAGAAGGAATTTGAGATTGTTTGAATGAAACATCCACCTCAGTTTTGTACATCCTAAAGAACTAGATATTTACATAAATAATGAAAATAAATGTGATAAAAATGTTTATGGATTAATTTCTGTTTTCCTAACACCCTAGAAGCAGCCATTGCTGTTTATGTCACCGCGTTACTGTTCACAACACAAACAACAAGTAACTCTTCCAGCCACCACCTAAAGCTGTGGTGGATACACTTTGTAAGTAAGCAGGACAAAACCTCATGCCTAGTTTAAAAGTTCTCACAGAATGCATTTGTACAGTCTTATTTTCAGAACTGTCACAATATGCCATGATCAGAGTCTTTGCCATCAGAAACCTTCAGTCGAGCAGTATTGTACCACCACGACAATGGGGCCAATCAAGCTATTCTCACAGCTGCTTTGTAACCTGAAAGAAGAGGATTAATGATGACAATTTTGCTGACAAGGAGACACCGCTGGCAGGAAGAAACGTACCATCATGTTACTTTCCAGCTGGGCTCCACAGACAGTGATACTCCTGTACTTTGTCGTGCACACAAGGTGCCATTGACTACTCTGATCCAATTGCTCAACCTGAGTAAAAAAAAGCTGACGGAGGATTTCAGCTTTTCTGTTACCCAGTTTGTTATTGAAGCATCTCTTGTGCTATTACTGTTTCTTGTTTTCCCTCTAGATATAACTGTTAGTCTGAAAAATCTGTGCTTCAATTACTAACAAATTGCCCAGTTGCGAAAGCTCCTACCTTACTCCAGTCAGATGGAGGCAAAATACAGCATCTTTATATAGATATTGCTGTAAACACACCAGTGCTGCATGTAAGAAATTCATATATATTTGAGACCTTTTTTGATAAAGGCATACATTGCCCTCAAATTAATCTCACCTCCACTTTTCCCACTGGACTTTTACTTTTGCCTGCACATCATCCCACAGCCAGTTACAGCAGGTCTTTCATCTTTCATGGACAAGCTAAGGTAGCAGGAGGAAGGAAGTTTGGGGCAGAAGTAACTGTTGTCAAAAACAAGCTCTCATTTTTTTCAAAGGGAAAAGCTATCAACATTGGGGAAACAAAAACCTGTCACCATCTCATCACGCCCATAACAGAATCAAAGTGCCAGAAAAGCTTCCAGAGATCATCTAGACTGTCTTCAAGATGGATTATTTATATCTAAAGCAGTATGTATTGTACAGCTAACTCAACCCACTTATTATAAGTAAGCATTTCACACAACTCAGAATTTACTTATACAGTGTAACAGACACCGAGAGGAAGGCAGGAAAGCTCCAACAGAAATAGGGGCTTGATATTCAAACTCTGGGACAGGATTAACACTTGCATTTCTGAAGGCTGAATAAAAGAGCTGATAGAGGTGAGAGGTATTTTTCATTTCAAAATAGCCCCCCTTCTTTTTTTTCCCCTCCAGTGCTGCTCCTTTTTTCTCTCTAACCTACTCCTTGGAAAACGGAACTTAACTTTCTGAGGGGATTAAGAGATGCAGTCTGACCACTAAGGACACTTCTGGCACTCCAACCCCCTCTTAAGTTTTATCTGGAGTAGGGGGAGTAACTTGTGATGGTGATGAGGAAGACAACGCTAAGGGTAGCTATTTGGGTATAAAACCCAGTTCTGTTAAAATACAGAAGTCTATGCACAAAACTTGCTTTATTTTTGTAGAAATTAAAACCCTTAAGGAAAAACAGACAATCTGTTCACTCTAGACTAACCCCAAATTCCTTCTTTTGTTTTTCATTTACAAGAAAATATCTACTATATATAGAATACAATAATTTTTGGAAAATATACAAGACCTGAAAGCTACAAGTTTTCTCTCATAAAGCTGACAGGGAAAGAGACAGAAAGAGAGAGGTAGAAGGGAAAAGATTTTCTCTCCTCACAAGACTTTCCCTCATTTTTCCCCATCCCATTCAAAAACTCTATAGCCAGCCAAGTCACCTGGATTTAGATCAGCTTTCACACTGGCACATTGAACCACGCGAGAGGCTTGGTTCACACGAGCTTAGAGACACACATTAAGCCACCACAGCTTTCCTCATAGTGTACAGCTATCACACCACTCATTGCAACACAAACAGGAAGCGGGACTGGCTTTGGAGAAGAATTAAACCAGTGGAAACATTCCTGGGGTCCTGCAGATGAACCCAATCTGCGAAAGAGGCATTCTCATAGCTGCTAAAGAAGATGGATCCCTCCTCATTTTGCTTTACAGAAGAAGCAGCTGTTGAAACTTGACCTACGCCAGCCCAGCCCATCTGCTCAACGCTTGCTGCAGAAGGGCATACACAGTGAAATACAGAGAGGGAGAACAGGGGATCTACACAGGCCACCCTTTGATGAACAAGAAGGTAAGATAAAGATTTTTTTATTTTTTTTTTTATGTCTCTAGGCCACAAAGCAAGTCAGAATTCACTTCTGACCCTTTACTTATCACTATTGTCATACAGTTCATTACGTTCTTCAAGAGATTTTGCTGTCCATGCATCCCCAGACTAAAGCAAATCCTCAACAAATGGCACTTGTTATCCAAGGTCCAGACAGCATCTAAGCTTGGAATAAAGCACAGCAAATGCAAACAGCTTGTCTGCATTCACTTTCCCAAGACTATCCCCCCCTCTCACCAGGATCAGCAGGGTCCTACACTCACAGTAAGTACTACTTCTGGAAATCCATGCAGAGCTCTGGGTCCTGAGCGGCCTCTCCCCCAGCTCTTCCTTCAGCATCCGGCCACCATCCAGCATCTCCCCTGAGGTGTGCAGCAAATATGAGGACAGGCTGAGAGAGTTGGGGTTGTTCAGCCTGGAGAAGAGAAGGCTCCGGGGAGACCTTATTGCGGCATTTCAGTACTTAAAGGGGGCCTACAGGAAAGATGGGGACAAACTTTTTAGCAGGGCCTGTTGCGATAGGACAAGGGGTAATGGCTTTAAACTAAAAGAGGGAAGATCTAGACTAGACAGAAGGAAGAAATAAGATATAGTGGTGGTGAAACACTGAAAGAGGTTGCCCTGAGAGGTGGCAGATGCGCGCTCCGTGGAACCATTCAAGGTCAGGTTGGACGGGGCTCTGAGCAACCTGATCTAGTTGAAGATGTCCTTGCTCATTGCAGGGAAGGTTGGACTAGATGACCTTTAGAAGTCTCTTCCAACCCAAACTATTCTATGATTCTAACCCTGCAGAGGTGACCCCATTCTCAGGAGACTCCGAGGAGCCAGCTGGATCCGCAGGATGACAGTCCAACCTTTCCCCTAGAAAGGTGACATTGAGTACGCTTGCCCAGTAAGACAAACCCAGATGACTGTTCCTGAAGACACCACCTCATGAAACAGGGTGTCCAGAGGCTTAGTTAGCAGATGAATGCATTACCATAAAAGCATAATTAGGTCTCCTGTACACACACATTGAATTAACTCTTCCCATTGCGAGGCAGCTCAGTCTAATAACTTCTTAACAACAAACAGGATTTACTTCATCTTTTTGCTTAGTTTGTCTGTGAAGCTACAAACTAGCCAAGCTACTTTACAAGTATTTGTCAAAACAACGCATTGCTCGCTGTAACCGAGCACTTTAAAGTTCATTTAAAATTAGTCTGGGTCTTTGCCAAACTGTGCATAGTACCATTACCAGAGCTTCTTTTCATTTTCTCTCATGTCTCTCTCCTCTCAGAAACAATGTGTTTTTTTAAAACTTTACTTCTAAAATATACAAACCATTTTGTAAGCCCAAACCAATGTATTTTCCTCTCCCCACCCTGAATGAATTTAGCCTCTATCAGATAAAGAAAACTCTCTGAAAATAGTCCTATCTTCTAGCCTGAGCAATTAATCATCTTAGTAACAGCAGACTGTGGAAAAAGTCAAAGAATGCACTTCATAAAAGCAAACCCTATATTTTATTCTTTCTTTCTTTAGAAAATAAAGAAAAAAACTTATAAAAAAACACCAAATTGATGAACTCTGAAACAATGCATCTTCAAAGCATTTCCCAACTGGCAAAACATACTGGATGATTAATAAACGTGTTCTGTAAGTAGAAGGATGAACTGCTAATGGCAAGTCACAGTTTGTGCACCAATTTCTTAAAAAGCTATGTTGAGTAAGGACATATTTTTGACCCAATACACTTGCATAAAGATACCACCATTGCTTGAATTGATACTGAGCACTGAAAAGCATTTTTGAAAAATAAAAATAATCAAGAACTCCAGCCAGCAACCAAAAAAACCCTCACCGTAAAAACCTCATAGTTGCACTATGCAAGCCAACTGAAATAAGCTGTTTGCTAAAAGGCTATTCAGAGAAGACCATCATCAGTACTTAATAGCTGACATGGACCATTGAGTAGGCAAAGCATCTATGTTCTGCAGAGTGAAAACTGCTTACCTGGGACAGATCTATTAGGCTGTGCAGCTTCATTGATAGAACAGAATTATAGACATGACAGTACCACCGAGGATATTAGATCATAAAGGAACGAGACTAAAAGATTACTGTAGTAACTGATGAACTGTTATGGCCTGGCAGGTCTATTATTTTTTCCACTCCTGATTTCTTAGCATTGTCATTCCACTGCCAATTGCCTAATTAAAGGAGCTGTGTGACATTAACAGCACATCTACTTCTTGTGGAGAGCTGAATCTTCAGCTAAATCTTCAGAAGACTGAAAATTGAGAACGCACGGTCTCTTGCCACCTTTCGAACAATGACGGAAGCAACATTAGCAAAAGAAATAGCATGCTTTTTGTTAAAAAGTCCTTAAATTCTCTAAGAACACCAAGTTCGTAACCTGCTGACAAACAGAGCACCTGCAACTCACCCCCAGCCTCAAAACACCAAGCAAACAGCACGTAGAGTGAAACGCAAAGTTCACAATCCCCATGTAAGATGAGAGGAGCTAACAAGTCATGGAGAAATAGGTAATTCATCTGTCATTTTAGGTATTACATACCATGATTCACAGAGTCAGCATACAGATGCAAGCTTTCGCTTAGCAGCTTACAAACAGCAGTCGGGAAGGTCTTGGGGTGCCTTGATTTGCTGATAGGCTTGGGGTGCAGGCAGCACTCTTAACAGGCAACAGGGGCCAAGAATCCTGGAAGCAAGACTAGTTCGCAAATATAAAATGGCAGCAGAACTTGTTGCACTGCTTGGACTTTAAACACAGCGTTTATTAACTGGAGAGCTATGTAAGACAATGCCATGCAGAGGAAGCATGAAAAGCTTTCTGTTTTGAAGCTCTTCTCTCTAGCAGTGCGAGTGGGTCAAAAAGCAGGATGACTCTTCTGAGGTAGCTCAGCTTCCTAAAATATAAAACATGGATCAGTAGTTTTACAAGTACATTATTCCTATTCACTTTGTGCCAAAATGACCAATATCAGCTTATTCCTCAAGCTTGGCTTAATTCGCCATATTCTTCCAGTGATAGTGAGTGGCTTAATTTTTAGATGTTCAATTAGCAGCATCTTCAAAGAATTTATGTCCTTTTGAAAAGCGAAACAGTAATTCAGAATTTCTAGAGAGCAAAGAATGCAATACAGGTGCCTCAGTTCATGCATAAAATTGATGCATGCAACTGTTCTAATTGCTTTTGAAAATACTGGCCTTGGTGTTGAGCAAAATAAGCAACCCATCAGGCAGTTGCACGTGTTCTTTTAGCCAGACTTACAAAAGTTCCCCTCATTTTACCTCCTACTATTCCCTTCTGTTCCCCGTTTCTTCTCTTGCCGTGTCTGCAGCCCTTCTATAACACGTAGTCAACACTACCCACAGAGTTATTCAAACAAAGCTGCAGTAGTGGGACAGCTATTGATCCCATCTTTATAATTTTTAGATTGTGCTCAAGAACCGAAAAATGGGTTTTACTTTGATTGTTCCATGGCCAATAGCATGCTTCACAGGCTAACGGACTGATGTAGGTCGTCATAAAACATTTCCTTGAGTTTCTTAAATACTGTGAAATTTTCAGTTTTATACAGACTCAGAGGTATACTTTGTACCTTTACTTCTATCAACTTAAAACTTTAGAGATAATCCTTCCAATAACTTCAGTTTAATGATGTTCATCATTACCTTCAGTAACAAGCTCAGATTCTGGAACACTGACAAATTTTTAGCTCTTCGTAGTGCCCCCTATTATTTTTGAAATACATTGCAGAAACTGATCCTTCACACCAAATGTTTCCAAGCACAGCCTCTAGAAGCTGCATTAAAAATCTGTAGCTTATCAATTTAGCCACCGTGAAGAATGTTTTACTGCAATTTTTCACAGTACTTCCAAGGAACACAGCTTTTCTCACAAAACATTCAAATTGACCATAGACTCTTAGTCCTTAAAGTATTGGAACCTCCAATTTAAAAGACAACCAAACTGCAGCATGCTGCTGTCTCAAAAAGGCCCAGCTGCAGGTTATCTGAGGAAGCTCCAATATGTTTTGTCCAAGCATGAAAGACTAGATTTGTCACAGTACTAGTCTGCACTATATAGGGGAGAGAGGATTTAACCACTGAGCAGAGTAACTGCAAATTTACTTCCAAACTCATCATTTTGACTACTGTGGCAGTTATAGGTTCCTCTAAATTCTACAGCTGAGATTACCAGGTTGCAAAATTTACTGTAACAGAAGAAAATATTAAATCAAAGCAACCAGTTCATTTGTCTCACTAGCCAAAGACCTTGTCAGAAGTCACAAAACTCCAAATTTGTTCATGCTGAAGTCTCCACAGCATATTTTTACTAACTGCACCATCTACTGGCAGAATCTTACAACTGTTTTCAATCGATTCCCCTACATACAAATTTTGATACTTCAGTGGTTCTCAATCATTTAACAATCCTTGAAAGATCATAGGCAATTTCTGTAAAGTTCATAAAAGGCAATAAGAAAAGGAAATCCATTTTCAGACTTAAATTAGCAATTAGTGTGCCTTCACCTCAACTGGAAAAGGGTACCTAAATCAAAGTAAACTGAAATCACAGTCTTAGTTCAACTATTAAAACAGCTTTAGTAGTGCTTCCTCCTGCCTAAGCCCTCAAAAAAGAAAAAAAATAAAATCCAGAAGATCCAGAAGACACAGAAATATTTCCACAGATCTGGTTAGTGTAATATGCTGGATGGACACATGACACACGCCAAAAAAGCAGGACCATAGTAACTAAACTTTGAAAAAGAACTGTATGAGAAAACAAAAATATATGGTCTGTACAGTAACCAGAATAGCCAAGGAAAATATTATCATTCTTATTTTTACTTTTTCATGCATTTAAAACTCAAAACTAATACTCATGCCAAAGCAGACAAAGCGAAAACAAGCAAATGACTCACATCTGTGTACCATCTAGCCTATAAACATCAACACGTACATAACATCAGTGGCTGATTACTGGAGCATCATAGCAGTAACAGATTACTGGTAGGCTTTCCCCAAACAAAATACTATTTATTTCCTAGTATTTTGCAGTATTTAAAATAAGTTTGCAGACTGAATCTGTCTTAAGCTGTACAGCAGCAGGAACAGCAAAAAATTCACAGTTCATCTTCAGAAACAGTCACTGAACACAGTAAACTTCTCCTTTCATTTTTATCAGGTAATTTACATCCACTTCTGTCCTTGCCTGTGTTTTACTAGGCTTGAAGTCTTTCCCTACTCTTCCTGCAGTGCCCCTGCCAGTCTTCACTGGAAAGAAAGAAACCAAAACACTGAAAGGAACCAAAGTTCTCCGCCTGCTTCTCTCTGACACATCACAAGATGTCATCACTTCTACTTGGAAGGGACATTTGTCCAAAAGGGACACCTTTGGAAACATAAGATGAAGCTTAAGATAAAAAACCTCAGTACACAATCTAAGATACATTATTAAAAAGCAGTCATGCATCTCTTTTGCACATAGCTAAGAGTTTCTTTTCTAATTTCAAGAGAGCAAAAGACATGGTTCAACTGGATAGTTGCCATGAGAGTATTTTTTTTTTTTTAGTATTAACAGAAACATCCGGATTTGTTGATTCAGTGAAAAACATAGTCGTATTCAGTACTTTTAGTAGCCTTCATGAAATCCCTAACTAGAAGCAACTTTGGGAGCTACAAGTTAGCATAAAATGGCATTGTCAAGTACACAAAGCCACTGAGGGACATAGGAACACTTTGCAGCTTCCAGGAGAGATGCACACCATAACTGCGTAAGCCTGTAACAGAGGAAGACTTGGGGGGATTCACTACTCCCTCGCCTTTGAGCTTTGATTTCCTTATGATGAGAAGGAGGAATAAGAGCTACCATATGCTCTGTCCAAGCCCCTGATCTGGAGGAGGCTGGGTCAGGGATCCCAGAGCACACCACAGGAGAAGGGCGTCGTCCTGTTGCATTGAGGATGCACAGGGAGAAGAACATGGTCAAGCCACCCAGAAAGATCGCCCAGTTATTTGCTGACATACAAGAAATGCTGGCTTCTGAAGGCTAGCGTGCTGCATCACATCCTCGCTAGGTACCTAGAGCAAGGTCTGTGAATACTTTCCTCATCCTCCCACAAAGCATCCATACCAGCAGTTGATCACAGGAACATAACTTTGCTCATGTTAAAGGGCCAAAACATAACCATCGTATGCAGATGCAAAGAGAAGCTAGTCCAGGCCAGCCATAAGAGCTCAAATTAAAAAACGGTTGCATCTTCCTCTGAAGTTTCAGCCATTGATCTAAGCAAAATACAAGGTTAGATAAATTACTGGCCTATTCAGAAAGGCAACATGTATATTCCTCAAGATCTACATTACCAGTGGACTGTTCTTACCTCAGAACAAGGGACTAAATAGTCTTCCTACACCCACCAATTGCCACTAAATTACCATGAAATCTACTCCAACCCGCACAAGAATATACTTGTATCCTCACTTGCAGTTTTGGCAGTACACCAATTACTTTGACAAACCTCACAACTGTAAGAATACGTATAAACCTTGATATGAAGAGGAAATACTGCTTTCATTAGCTTAAAATAGCATTAGATAAGCAAACCTGCCAGCTGTATTAGAACACTTTGCTGTTCTGTTGTGTTTTAGGGGAACCATCTCCCCCCTTTTACCTCTGTCTTTCTAGTAGTTTGCAGCAATACACCAGGGAATACAAAGA
The DNA here is from genome assembly GCA_013396915.1 of Stercorarius parasiticus. Taxonomy (NCBI): domain Eukaryota; kingdom Metazoa; phylum Chordata; class Aves; order Charadriiformes; family Stercorariidae; genus Stercorarius; species Stercorarius parasiticus. The sequence continues at coordinate 82,026 of VWZL01001528.1, forward strand.
GCTCAAAACCTGCAACAGACTCCCCGTGTCAGCCATGCTATCTACCCCAAATGGCTTTTACTCAAATTTAGCAGCTTGCAAACATTTGCTGTGAAGGTGAAGTGGTGATCTTTTGTTCTGAACAGTTTTAAAAAGCAGATAATTGCAGATGGATAATCATGGGTATAGCCTGTAGCCTACCACCACTCCAGAAAAACACCCTGCTGACCTATAAAGAGACAGAGTCAGTGTCAGAAAGATCCTACCTTATGAATTTTAAAGGCTCCAGAGGAGAAGGAAAGGAGGCACTACATACCTCTCCATTTTTATGTCTTTCTAGTAGAAATTATTTCTCATGCTTCTCTGGTTTGAAAAACTCAGTGACTGAGTAAATCAACTGTTTGTGCTACATGTCCTTGCCCCTCCTGTCTGCACAGCTCAGTAGTTTGTCCCCCTGCAAAATGTAACACTGTCTTAAGGACTCTCGAAACTGTACGTGACCAACTACACGTGCACTAGACAACTCCAGGTGCCCCAACAGTGCAGCTCAGTATTTGGCTTCATAGTTGCTGACCACTGACACCTTTCCCAAACTTTCCAAGGATCAAACGAAGGATCAAACCAAAGAGGCTGCTTGCTCTAACCTGGTCACAGTCCTGCAGCTCCTACTACCCTGAAAAGTCTCTCCTTGTTGTAAGGCGTAGCAAATCTTCAGGGCAGAGCAACACTATGCTCTTCAACACTGCCTGTTTGGGAACCATTATCTTAAAGGCTGAAGTATGAGTGTTTTTTTCTGTTATCAGCTCTACATCTGCACCACCAGCATCTGGTCTTTCTTTTGCCTGGGGTCTTCAACTGCCACCCTGCCTCTCAGGCCTTTTAGATTTCCAGAGCTCTTCCCCCGACTACAAAGCATGCCTGCCTGGAGTTTTGAAAATAAGCAAACACAAATTAAAAAGTCTTTTATCCAACTTTCTATTGATATTACGCCTTGGATACCGTTAGAGAAAATATACCATCCAGCAAACACTGTGCCACAAGTAAATAATCAAAAGATTACTTAAGAATTAAAGATAAGTGGAATGAAAGAGCGAATGGGAGAAGGCAAGGAAAGAAATATTTATGGCAATTGCTGTGATTCAGGAGAATTTCATTGTACTGTTAAAACAAAATACCGTTTTCACAATGTAATTATGCCACAGACTAGGAACGATTTCACTGGAAATTCACAGGCTTGGCTCGCTAGGCTTGAGCAGGCAGAAAGAACTTTTATCTCAATGGTCCCTGACACAATATTGCTCATGAAGATAACACCTTCTAACTTTTTTAATTAGTTCCACATGCAACTCCGTACACATTTGGAAATTAGGAACCAGAAGAATGTATTTTTCCCTAAAGTCTTAAAAGAAGAAAACATCATTTTGTAAAGTTCATCTCCAAGTAACAGAGACATTAACATCTGCATGCTCTCACCTGAACTCCACTGGTCTCAGGAAGAACATACTCAATGATCCTCCACATAAAAAAAAAATAATCAAGAAATACAGAAAATTATAGAAAAGAAAAAAATAGCAGGCCTATTCAGACTTAAATTACACTAAAACATTATCAGTCACTCATTATTCCCTATAGATATGTAGATAATTACAGCATAATGAGCCTTTTGCCAATTTCTCTGCCATTACGGTTTCATTAGGATGCGACATTTATCCTGGATGCATTCCCATTCCCTCTCTGCCTAAAAGAGCTTAGAAAGCTCTCCTTAGCTCAGCAACACAGAGGAAGGATTGAAGACGGGTGTCAGGGAGCAGGGGGCTGCTCCACAAGGGAAGCCAGGCTGTGGCCATGGCCAGGGCAGGGTATTGCCCCTCAGAACCTGAGTGGGGACAGTACCAGGGCTGGGGACCATCACACAAGGTGAGGTAGGGTCAGGTCCAGGGTCAGTCTGGGATGTTCAGGCAGCAAGTCGGGACTGCTGGAGACCAGGCTACCTGCCTGGCCTGAGCTCTGACTGGAGCTCCATGCCACAGATGGAAGTTCCAGGTGAGGCTGGTCAGGGCAATTAAGGCTCTCAACCAACTAAGGCTCCCAGTGGTCTCTGGGCCATAACAATAGGCACTCTTTGCAACGGTGTGGTGCCATGACAGCAACCCAAGCTTATGGCTTTGGTTTGTTTTCTGAGGTTCTACTTTGTCTTTCTGAGTACAAGTGCAATCTCCATTCTACAGTACAGGAAGAACACAAGCAAGGTTGTTTTTTCTTCCTTAAAATACATATTTATACATATTTAGAGCAAGAAATAATATATGCTCCAGAGCACCTAACACAAAATTGTATTTAAATAACACCATATATATTGAATCCAGAAACATAAAGGATAAATAAAAGCCACTTGGCAAGGAAACAGATCTTCCAGTGGGCTAGTTAAAAATTCCTTTACACTTGCCAATTTTATTGGGGTTTTGAAAATACCTCACCTATCTGTCATAACAGCAGTATCACAAAGTACTTTGTGAAGGCAAAGTGATGTACTTCTAACTCTATTAGGCACAACTGTTTTCCATTTGTTAAAGTGGAATTTGTAGGTGATGAAGGTGAGCAGAGGTGTTTGCAGCTGCCTCAGATACCTCCCAGCTCAACTGAGGAGTTTCTAAATGAGAACACCCAGTAGGCAACTACTGTGCAATCACACAAATTCATGAATGCATACGCTTTGTGTACAATGCCAGCACAGTCTGGCAAATACAACGAAACATTTAAAACATATCAGGAGGGGGAATAAAGGAATTCTTTGGGTTTTGAACTGATATTTGAGTTCCTGATGTCCAAGAAATTCGAATAAAAGCCTGTTTAAACAACACCTACCCAATATTCATCTCATTGACCAAGTGGGCGACCAAGTGGTAGAAGGATCTAAAAGCAAAAGTTAGTTGCAAATTCAAGGGCATGAAGAGCCATTTCCATACCTACACATGATTTAGCTTGCTGAATTCAACCCCCCAGCCGTCATTTAAACCAAGCACCTTCTAACAAATATATGGAAACAAGACTGCCCAGAATTGTTATTTCACAATACTAGAAAGAATTTTAAGAACTTCTGTTTCATGGTGTGGAATAATTACTTGGTGTTTGTCAAAATAAGCTGATGTCCAGGGAGATTAGCCCAGTGCATTGTATGAATCACAGGTTTCTTTGTCTTATTCCGCATGTGTGCCTTATTTTGAGCACAACTCTAATGGTAACAGCCATGTAAATCTGGAAAAAAAAAATCAGTAAAGGTAACGAACACAATTCAGATTTTTACCAGTTTGAGAGTAGTTTGGGTCTTCAGTAGACAAATGGACCACAGGCTGTGAAACAAGAATACTGAGAATGAGAAAGTCCATTTGTTTAAGGACAAGGAATGAAAATAAACACGAGCAGCTGCCTCCATCGCTCGCCAGTCCATCTAAATGAGGCAAGGTTCCAACTGGAAAGCATTGCACGAGTATATTACAGGGCACATGAAAGCACTAAAGGCTGCAGAGACAGCTGTACTTTAGATGTTTCCTGAACTATGGGGTCTACTTTGCAAAACTGGAGCCAGTTCACAAAATAAAATCCTTTCCTTTATAGTTATTTGAGTGAGTACTTAAGTTTTGAAAACTTCCTCCTTGGCTCTCTTTCCTCTCCCTACTTAATAAATCGAAAGAAATGAACTTAAACAAGGCATACCTGGCTGGGGAGAGTCGGAGGTGGGGGAAGGAATTCTACTAGACTGTCATGTGCATTCAGCTCTAATTTTCTTTGAATAAATCTATATATTTATATGTGTGAATTATGCCATATAGGTGTAAGGATCCACTTTTTTTGAGCACTTCAGAGAAGACTCTGTGTTATTTAGCACCTACCACCCACAGAGATCCTGGTACCCAGCTAGAGTCCCTAAACAAGCGGATAGTAGAATTATGAAAATAATACTTCTATAAAAGCAGCTTTCAAAGTTAGCAATCTCATTTAACATTGTTCCTATCATATTCATAGCTGTCCATATATGTCTACCATCCTCTTCAGTTAGGTGAACACACTAGCAGAAAAACACTTTCCAGTGGGACTATTATAGTAACAGCTGCTTCAATTTTTAGTTTGTACAGAAATTTCAAACAGCTGATATATGTTTTCAGCAATAACTAGCGAAAAGCCTTCAACTCAAAAATCTCCAAAGAAGCGTCCTGTGCCCTGTTAAGTGATTTTGCAGCAGAAACAGAATGACTCGCATGAAGTGACACTTCTAACGTGTAGTTTTATGTCCTCATCCTCCCATCCCTAAGCCTGCTTGCTGTCTTTAGCCTATTTTAAATCCAGAGGAATAAAGCAGTAACTCACATCAGTTATGATCCACAAATGTTGTAACACAAGTGATCCATATCCAGCCTGTAAAACCAGACTGTAACAGCAGTTAGCAGTAATTTTAATAGTCTCTCTCTCAAAAATTCACATTCCAGGCTGAGAAGCTTATTTAGGCACAGTGTTTTCCTTTGAAGTTGAAGTATTCTGTCTGTAGGAAGTAAGTGTCCTGCCTGGGTGTCTCAGCCACTTAAAATAACCTGGATTTTTGTCTGTACATGGAAACGAAGTAAGGAAAATTTCTGGGAAATTTCTACTACTTGTGCACCACTAGTCAAGTGTCAAGCTTTTCTAAAAACAGTCCACAGCTCTAGTTGCAGTGAAGTAATGCTAAAACCAGATACAGCTCTGAGAGGGAGGTGACCTACTAACCAGCATCCATCATGGGTGCCAGTACAAACTGCCACCGCTAGCAGCTAGTGTAAGGGTCAGTGTGCTCTTGGAGTGACCCCAGGACATTCACGCCAGGGCCCAATGCAGAACTGCAGCAGTCTATCGCAGGAGCTCTGGTTGTGGATTATGTTTTGGAGCAATCTTACCTTCCTGCAGATATCTTTTCATATCATCCCAGAGAAAGGAAGAAGAATATGACGCAGCAGTGGATGCACAAACTCCTCTACAGCAGGAGAAAAAGTGAATGGGGAGCGGCTTTCCTGATAACAGTAAGCCTGCTTTGATAAGCATCACATGCGGTTTGGTCACTATGCCACAAGTGACTGTCCTCTCCCAGGTAATCCTGAGACACTATACATCAAGCAACACAAATCTTCCTGAGATTTAGGAGGATGAGAAGTAGAAGAGCAAGCATAAGGGCATACTGCAGTAACTAAGCACAGTAAGCAATATCCTTTCCTCTTTACTCACTGAAATATTAATTCAAACATCCTCAGTATGCATTAGCAATGCCCAAGAAGCAGAGCACAAGGAACACAAAAAGCTCTTTTCTGCTAAAAGCTGTCAAATTTCAAATAACATATTTGAAATACCGGTGACATTAGGATAATGTAGTTCATTGAATTAATTGCCAGATATCAGTATGTTTCAGAAGTTATTAAGAAAGCAAGAGACTCTCCCACTAACTCAATAAGCTTTGAAACAAGTCCCAAAATCATTAATACTTAGGAAGTTTACCTATGCTCAATCATTCCGATTCAATTACTTAGAATTCAGAAGCTGCATCAAGAAAAGAAATATCTCCAGCAGCAAAACTCAGTGTATGGTTTTGCTCTACCCTCCATGCTATACTTGTTTAGATTGCTGGGTAACAAGTGCAGCAGCTTGGATCATTCAATACAGCAAGTTCTCTAAGCCAGAGTGACGCTCAGTGAAGTTTTTCAGTAAAAACTATGAGTTCCTTAAAAAAACAAAAGCAGATAGACATTAATGCCTCCCACCAAGAAAGCACTGAGGTTTTGTAGTAAAGGAAAAATGACTGAATAAGGAAGAAATAATTTTATATACTTGCAGTGCCTTTTGCAGCTATCGTAGATTTGGAACATCGATACCCTGTTGGAAGCAACTGGACAAGTCGTAGGAAGGCAAAAAAAGGAGCCATAAACCAAGCACTGTAATCTGTTGACAAAATGGATAATAGCTGCTCTGCTGGGTAATAATAAACTTACCAGCACATTAGCAGATCATCTTTAATCCAAAGGATCTTCAGTCAGCCACAGGCAAACTATAACCCACATCTCTGTATCAAACTATACACCCAAAATACACATCTCTACACCATGTGCATACGCACACACACACTCCCTTTTACTAAATTACAGCTGCTGAAACAGTCTCCAGTCTAGCAATTGCTTAATGGCACACTGTTTACTTGCATATGAAATTCACAGACTTTCTTCAACAGCTGCCAGATTCACCCCACGTTCACTCAGCAGGACGTGAACCTTGCTGTTTAAATGGTTTTAGATGAGTCAGAAAAGAATCTGTCTAATTATAGTTCTGCTCCAAAAGTAGCACTGTGCTCGTTTCACAAACATTTCAGCAAGAGATGGGCCAGGTATCTTCCAAGTCTTAGTCAAGAAATTATCTGCATCAAGAAGCTATACTAACTGGTACTTACCATATTCAATTCATTTCAGCTGCAGGGAGATACAGACCAAACCAAAATGAGCTGGTTCCATCGAGTAGAACCATTCTCTCTGACCCCAGCAGAGCCCTGGTATCTTAATAGCCACAGGTGGCTATGAAAGTCAACAAAGTAAGGCATGTACTTACTGTACTAGTTCAGCTCTAAAGGTCTAATTTAACCTTAGCTGTCTAGAACATGGCTACATTCGTGTCTTCTCAGTTCTTTCTACTAAATTACATGCAGTTCTTTTCTTTCCCCACAGAAGTATCACAAATGCAGTGGTTTAACACTTCAAAAGTCTCCCACATGGCTTTGAACAAGTCAGATAAGGTCAAGTTGCAGAGCACTTAATTTTTATTCCGTAAATTATTTATTTCAGCCTTTAAAAACTTGTGAGTATTTTTAGATATTTGGCCAAGAACTTCTGATATTTGAAAACCGGATCTACCAGAGGAAACGCTGAAAATTAAGTCAGTGAACATGACATTGAAAGAAAACATTTTCAAAACCAGATTACTACAGGCCAGCATTAATGGATGAAATCATTGACAATGTTAATAAAAGACTAAACTCTCCCCTGAAGCAAGTCTACATCAAAACATCAAGAGGTGTGACTGCATGTTAAGGGGAAGAACAAGATTTGCAAGGGATCTTACCATTCCAGGGCTGATAGAGTTTTCTTTTTTCTGTAATACAAATAGACAGATTGGAAACATTTACCAAGTGTAGGACATGTAATCAAAGATCTGTTGTCAGACCTCTGCTCTCTGAGCAGTCAGAATAAACTAAATGTAGCAACCGAAATGTTCCCCTGAACTTCAACTCCATTTATGTTGTTCTCTTTCTTTCATGTCAGGCTAACACTGAATAAAACATGTAAGTTTTTCAAGAAAAATCTTAAGAAAGGTCTAGCTGGCAAAAATAAAGACCTTCATTGCTGTAAATCAATACATAAAATTTATTTAAATACAAGCTCGAGGTGTACAGAAGTCTCAATCTATGCATTTATAAGGCCTGAAAATACACAAAAGTAAATAAGGCATAAATTTAGGCACAAAAGCAGATAGTCTGACATTCAAATAAGCAAAACTACTGTAATTTAGTGAGATCAGATACAAGGCAGATTTTTGAGTTTTAAAAAGAAAAACAATGATCAAGCATGTCCTTGGAAAAAAAATGCTCTTTCCTAAACAGCTGAATAACTTTATTATGTGCTGGAAAAAAGTAAGAGGATAATGCTAAGAAAGTCACTCTAATTATGCATGTCCTCATGGCAGGGACTAGATGATGCAACGTATGACAGGGCACCCCACACTGTGCAGTAGGTCAACAATGGGAAAATAACCCTTTTGCTTCCTCTGTAACATTCATTCACTATTATACATCAAAAACACATCTGACAAAAACCTCAAGAGGATGGCTGATGCCTTTATATATAAATATTCTGAGAAAACTAAGCTGTAGAGACAATCTCGAGCTCAGCCACATTCAAGAATAATGCCGTTGAAGAGTGACAGGTTTTTATTTTTCCAAGTAGCAGTTAAATTACAAACATATTCAGCAAAACAGATTCTAAGGTCATACAATGAGCGACAGAAACACTACACTTGGGAAACCCCAAGGTCAAAGACAGTGCACTACCTAACTGTTCTTTGAAGTAAATTTCATATTCTTCCAATATCCTCCAGCCCATTCATCAGCATGGTTAATGTGAAGCATGCCTCCCTTGCTTGCCAGGAAATAAATAGCACATGTTTTCAATAGGTATGTCAGGTGGAATCACAGGTATTCCAGGCAATAAAGGTGGTGGCATGCTAGCTCCGCTAGAAAAGCAGTTTCTTGCAGAAGGCACATCAGTCTTGCAACTGAGAGACAATGAAAACAAATTTTCTGCACAAAAGCACAACAAGCAGCCCTCCCAGCCTTCATATGTTTTTTTTTTTCTTTTTAATCACAGATCCACTTTCAGAAAACAACCTTATTTTTGTTGTTTTCTGTTGTAAGGCATTGCAGTATATCTTGGTCTGGTACAAGACTGAACACAATGCAGCATTTACAGGTTTGCTGGAATTTAGCTCTGCTCAGGAAAGCATTTCATTTTAGCACCTACTTTTGATTCTAAAAGACCTGTGGGATAGGACAATCCCACTTACAGCTCAAGGCTACGTGCCTTGGAATTGCCAGATTTGTCCAAGACGGTATGACCTCTCCTCCTTTATCCTGATTTCAAGTTACTTCTGTATCTAGAGAGTGACAGGCGGCACCATTCCCTCATACAAAGGCTAGTGGGTCACTTTTGCCCAAAATGCCCACCATTGAACCTTGGGCGATTTGCTACACCCACACTGTGAACTCCACCAGAACACTGGGATTAGAAATCAGAATTTTGATCCTAAAAGTATCAACATGGCTTTCAATAGCTAACCACCTGAGCTTTCTATTTTCAATGTCCTTCAAACAGCCGCAGTAGCGAGGAAAGAAAAAATTCATAAGAAGTCACTCTCAGTGAAAGGAGCTGGATGAACCTTAGTCTCCAAGACTCATACCAACACTCCAACCACTAAAGCATCCTTCCCTTCTGTGTTCCCCTCTGCTGAAAACTCTTGCCATAGAAGAAAGTCTTTCGCTAGCAGTTAATTTACTTGCCTTAGATTATGCTATTTCAAAGTGTTATCTTCTCACAAAGGAAAACATCATGAAACCACTCGGGGTGGGGGGGGCGTGGGGGGGGGGG
>VWZL01001528.1:92262-124277 GCA_013396915.1 Stercorarius parasiticus
AATCAAGGAATTCATTCACCACTTCCCATCGGCAGGCAGGCGTTCAGCCATCTCCAGGAAAGCAGGGCTCCATCATGTGTAACAGTTACATGGGAAGACGAACACCGTAACTCCGAATGTTCCCCCTTTCCTCCTTCTTCCTCTAGCTTTATATGCTGAGCATGACATCACATGGTATGGAATATCCCTCTGGTCAGCTGGGGTCAGCTGTCCCGGCTGTGTCTCCTCCCAACTTCTTGTGCACCCCCAGGCCGCTCGCTGGTGGGGCTGGGTGCGAAGAAAAGGCCTTGATTCCATGTAAGCACTGCTCAGCAATAACCACCGTTATCAACACTGTCGCCAGCACAAATCCAAAACACAGCCCCATATGAGCTACTGTGAAGAAAATTATCCCAGCCAAAACCAGCACACTAAGTAAAGACTCACGACAAGATTCCTGTCAAGTCAGACATTTTAGGGAAGCAAGTAGTTATTTAATATCATGCTTACTACCATTGCTCATGAAAACTGATTAAAAGATGTTTAGTCTCATGGCAGTCCTTAAAGTCAGGTTTTGTCCTACACTGTCGCTGGAGAGATTTTGTAAACTTACACGATTGCTAAAATCCTAGCCTGGCCCATGAGAAACTAAAGTTCAAACAGCATCTACACTAACATCTTTGACTGAAGCTGAGGAAGAGCTTGAGTCTGTATATCCAAATCCCAATATCCAACCACCACCAGACTTCTGTTTCCATCTCCATTTATTGAAATCTCTACTCTTAATGCCTTCCCAATATTACCTATTATTTCTACTCAGATCAAGACTAACTGCAAGATCTCAAAGGTAAATATAATTTCTTAGCATCTGTTAGCATAACACTCCTTTAACAGGACTGTGTATAAAAGTAACCGTATATAAGCACGCAGGTGTATGCTAGGCACAGAGGATAATCCCAAAAGATAAAACTAAATTACATGAGCAGAGACCTAAACTGAGAACATCAAATCCTGATGCAAAAAAAGAAATGCTGCTGAAGAGCCTGACAGCATAGTGCTTAATTTCTGTCTAATCAGCAGCCACCAGTAACTGTGAAACCCCATGTCCTTTCATCAGGTTCCAATTACACTCAGCCCACAAAGCACAAAAAAATTTTTGAATTTGATTTTCCCTAGTGTCAGTTTGCTGAGGACAGTGATCGTATAGCTCCGATACATCATTTTAGTTCCAATTGCATGGTATTTTTCCAATTTATTAACACAGTGGTCTTTGGGGAATAGAAGCACTACCTAGTATTCAAGAGGTAGTGAAAATTTTTTGCTGGAAACACAAATTATATTTTAAATTAGGTATTTTGTTTTGTTTTTTTTAAAGAGGAGAAATCTGCTTTGGAGGTCAAGTTTTGAAAAGGACAAGCTGATACAGAAAGAAGAAAAATTTTATGTAAGCTTTCAATTGTCCCTACAGTCAATCCAACCATTTAATGCTTCTTCCACCAACTCCCACAGTTTCCTAAATGTGGTTTTCCTATGGTTTAGGAAACTATGGTTTCCCACTGTAGGAAAACTATGAGGATTTCTTCTAATGCAACACTGACCTGTGTCAAGAAGCAACTTAGGATGCAGTTGCAATAAAATCTATTAACTAGTTAAGGAACAGAATATCTTTATTGCCTCTAACCAGTGTATGTCTGGTTTTTAATAAATACACTGCATAACAAATTAACATTTTAAAGAAATCTCAAAGCAGTCTGTCTTTTTCCACACAGTTAAGAGCATTAATATTTTCTCTTGCCTCCAATGAAAACAATGAGGCTTACACCTCTGATGTTTTTAGCCATTTTAGCCATTCTTTATTTCTCTAAACATCTGCAAACTATTATACTGAAAAGAAAAATACATCCAGGAGCTGTTCACATTGTGTGCAGCTGAACTCATTACCTTCAAGACCATCTCCCCAGTTTCAAAAGAAAGAATAAAAAGAATGAAGAATGAAAGAAATGGATGCAGGTTGAGAAGGGCTGCAAACCTTGCACTTTGATGAAGTGGCTTATGGAAAACTGAGAACACAGCTGAGAGCCAGCCACTGGCACATTAAACTGGTGTTAATTACGCTGAACTTGATAACAAGGGGAAAAGTAAGGTTTGCTCATTCTCCATCTCCAATTGAACAGGAACAGAATCATACGCATGAAAAAATAGTATCTTTTAAATTGTACTTGCATCCCACTCGTTATATCTTAGTGAAAGAAAGACCAAACATCTGAGAGCTAAATCCCAGCCAAGGTAGGTTCTTTATAGCTGGACATAGGGAATTATCACCAGAATCTTCCTTATTAAGCTCTAAATGACCAAACAACAACTTCGAGAAAAAATCCCAAGCAGCTGAGAACCAAGTTAAAAGTATTTGAAGCAAGAGGAAAAGAAAAATCTGTTTATATTTCTCATTGCAGAAAAGGATCAGCAGACCAGCTGAGCACATGGCCATAACAAGGGCTAACCCAATAGTGGGTAAGTAGTTAGTGATTACTTCCCTCTGTGCAGCACCTACAAACACTCACCTGAAACAGTGTCCAGTTTGTGGCTTCTCATTGTAAAACAGACATTGACAAACCAGAGACGGTTCAGTGGAGGGACACTACCATGGCTGGGGACTCAGACACAGGGCATACACACAAGGAGACGCTGAGGGAAATGGCTGGCTTTAGCCTAAAGACAAGGCTAACAGGACGAAATTCCTGTCTTCTACCTCACAGGTGGTTATAGAAAAGATGGAGCCAAAATTTTCTCAGATAAGCAAAGTGAAAGGACAAGAGCAACAGTCACTAGTTGCAACATTGCAAATTACTGCTAGATATAAAAGGGAAAAAAGGTTCACAGTGAGCATGGATAAGCACTGGAACAGATTGCCCTGAGAGGTCTGGGGATCTACATTCTTGGAGTTGTTTAAAATTTGGCAAGACAAGGCGATAAACACCCTGACTTAACTTTGAAGATAGTTCAGCCCCTCTTTCATGCAGGGCTAGATGATCTTTGTTGGTCCCTTCCAACCTTAGCATTCTACAATTCAAGGATTTCCAGTCTTTATTTTTAAATACGGTTGCCCATTATTACACTCTAGATAAAGCTAGACAAGTTATTCTTTCATGTTGTCAAGTCAATGATTCTACACATGTCAGGCATCCAGCACGTACGAAGAAAATCAAGGTACTTCCCACCCAAGGACTCACATTCTTGCGTGTTTGTGAACTAGGGTAATGTAAATGATAGTAGTGATAGCTATAAACAGGTGGAAGAAACGGAGCAATGTCTCATGCCAGGCAAAAAACCCTTATGCAAACAGTTGTTGGAAAACGCATACAGTCATTGTAGCCTCAGCTTTGTAGTTGAATTAAAAAAAAATTATTTTTTAACTTCATATTTATTATCTATAGCCAGACTGTGTCCTCCAATGTCAGCCAAGCATTAGTAGTACACATTCCTATTATGAGCTTAACACAGAATACGAAGAAGAGCCTGCACCACCAACTTGGACATTCTATAGGTTTCAGTTAACTGCACCTGCTGAACCGTTTTAACAGAGAAGTTCAAGTTCCCCAGGGCCCCTTGATTTGTGCAATATAACTTCAAACAATACCTTTTGTTTGTAAGCCAATTGGAGATTATAGTGGTTTCTATTTTGGTAAAATAAGAATTTAATTTTTTCGAGAGCTATGAAAATGAAGGAGATAGAAGAACTTGCCAGAACTGCCTTTTGCAGTAAAGATCCTCTGTACCTCCTAAATTCAGCCAATCTGTTCTACCCTGCCTGGTATGATACTAAGTACTTCATAACCCCAAAGAGTCTCATTTGATCCCTTCAAACAAAAGGCCTCCTTTTCATTAATTAAAAACAATGAATCCAAACTAAGCTCATTGTGTAATGATAGAGATACCATATCTTAAAAATAGCTACTGGGATACTGCGTCATCATCTAATTACAGCAATACTCAGGCAAGTGGGAACCATACCCTGGTTTACAAAATAGCAAAACGTATGAAAAACTCATTTATCTAAGACAGTAAGAAATAAATGTATTAATAGACTTAGTCACCAGGGTTACACATGTATCCAATGTTTCAGTGGAGTATTAAAAAAACCTTTCAGTTTGCATTTGCGTCCAACTAACATTTATCCTATTTAACATAGTATTGGTTCACACTTCCTCCTCACTTCTATGAAGAGAAACACATTTACTGTTAGAAATTTATTTATGAAAACGTAACCCTCTCTCTTCCTGCCCACTAGGTCAAGTTACTTCTTGTGAAAACCTCCATCTTCCAATGTATTTCTTGTCTCATTAGAAGGTAACACACACCCAGCAGTCACAGCAACCCCTCTTCTTCCCCAGGAACCCTTGGAGTTGCTTCACAGATTTCTTCCTGTCCTTCGACTGATTAAAGAAATGTTCTGACAGCAGTCTACTGGGAGAAAAAAAGACTCACTAGTCCTCTGTAGAAAGAAATGTCATTATCTGGAAAGTAATGAACAACCTGGAGACCAGTTCTTCAACCTGAAGATAATAAAAGGGAAGCCAGAGCTCCAGCCCATGTTCTCAAGATGTTATTGATTATTACACAGAAACACCCTATTCCATGGCCCTTGCTGCATATCCAACAGCTAACCAAAAATCAGGCGACATTTATCTTGCTCCCTGCCCACATGCAAAAGGTCCAAATGAAGAAGAAACAATTGTCCCTCACCTCTATGCAATAATTCATTATTTACTCAACTAAAGAGATGAAGATTGATGTTCAACTTCCTCTGCAGTTGACAGGAAGCGTGCCTTCTCCTGTGTGAGGCAAATAAAGAATGGTATTACAAACTGTTTCAACTATTTTTAACATACCAACCCAGATCTGTCCAGGTACAACAGGTATCATACAAGACTGAGCTTTTGTGGAAATAAGCTGCTATGCACAGGATCTACTGTTCAGCTCCCAGAGGAACAAACCAAAGGGAGGGAAGATCTTCAGCTTAGGGCAGATCCTGGCATGAAGAGTTATAAAACAAAGGTAAACTTCCTAAAAATAACCAGTGTTCAAGTCAGAGAAAGTCAATATGCAGAGAAAAGCAACAGGCCCAGAACGTTTTGGATTCAGTACTTGAGGGGTGGTGAAGGAAAGGATTGTCTTTTTCCTACTTAAGCATCAAAAAGCCACATAATTTGGATACCTGATCCCTTTTTCATATATCACTGCAGAACCAGTAATATTACAGACCAATCTGATCATTTCATAAAAGGCAAAGACTCCTCAAGAGAAAGTTTATTGTGGTAAGACTGACGTTCCTCATCCAGTCAGGATTAAGAGAGTTCATGATTCAAATTTGCAATGTTTCTCCACAGATGGCGGGGGGGGGAATCAACTGCCAGTGCACCAAACACAGCACTGCTCTCCACACCCAGAGGCCTTCAGTCCTGGGAAGGCTCATCCAACAGAATATCTCACCAGGCTCCTGATAGACTCAGAAACTTATGTGTCAGTACTTCCATTTCCAAGTTCCGTTAACCAAAGAGATAATAAACAAAAAGCACTATATGATTCCCTAAGGCAGAAGGAAAATGAAATCAATACTTATTTCTGTGATAGTGTCATCATTTTCATGGAGAATCAGCTGCTGGTGGCCATCAGGTGCTTATTGCTGCTGTTCAGCAAACAGTTCATTACCCAGTAATAGGGCAGAGAACAGACAGAGGCATTTTTCCTAATGACTTCCAGTCCCCATTTCCAAACAAACACACATACACCAAACACTGCACTTCCAGGTTTCTCTACAATTCATTAATGTTCATGCTCTTAATCAAGTAAGGCATTCTGCAATCAGGCAACAAATTTTTAAATAAAAAGCTTTCCCAGCTTTCCTTAGAAGCCTTTGCTTTTATCGCTGAGCAGAAAACACAAGTGTCTTTTTTGGGGGGGGGTTATTGTTCTTTTGGTTTTGTCTTGGTTTGTTTGTTTTTGTTTTTTTTTTAAGATCTAGGAAGTAATTAGCTGCTATTTCTAATCTTTTTCCCTTAACAGCAAGGCAAGTTTTATTTTTTACATAGTTGTATTACAGCTGTGCTCAGGGATACTCTTCAGTATATTACAGAACCTTGTTTATTATTCTCACTTTTTCCACAGGCTCTTCCCTGCCACATCAGTTTTAAAAAAGAGAGGAACTGAAGTCATATCCTTGGCCACTGGATACCATACAATACCAGCTGTTACAAGCATAAGCAAAACTTATCCTATTTTCATATATCCTGGGATGCATCAAAAGAAGCGTGGCCAGCAGGTCAAGGGAGGTGTTTCTCCCCCTCTACTCTGCTCTCATCAGACCCCACCCAGAGTACTGTGTCCAGCTCTGGAGCCCCCAACATAAGAAGGACATGGACCTGGTCCTCCAGAGGAGGGCCACAAAAATTACCAGAGAGCTGGAGCACCTCTCCTATGAAGACAGGCTGAGAGAGTTGGGGGTGTTCAGCCTGGAGAAGAGAAGGCTCCGGGGAGACCTTATAGCGGCCTTCCAGTACTTAAAGGGGGCCTACAGGAAAGATGGGGACAAACTCTTTGTCAGGGAGGGTAGAGATAGGACAAGAGGTAATGATTTTAAACTGAAAGAGGGTAGATTTAGATTAGTTATCAGGAAGAAATTTTTCACTATGAGGGTGGTGAGACACTGGAACAGGTTTACCAGAGAAGCTATGGATGCCCCATCCCTGGAGGTGTTCAAGGACAGGTTGGGTAGGGCTTTGAGCAACCCTCCATCTAGTGGGAGGTGTCCGTGGCAGGGGGGCTGGAACTAGATGATCTGATAGTCCAAAAATACGTATGCCTTCAGTTTACTCCAGGAATGGACACAAACACAGTGTAAAGGAAATAGGAATTTACTGTCACCTCCCAAGCATCATATCACACCACGGTTATCCAGCAAATTTCAAGCAGTCACGTTGCAGAGTCAGTTTTCAACGTCACCATCTACAGGATGGCCTACATTTGATATTGTATAATTTCCCAAGACAGATTTGATAGTGTCTCCACACTAATGAAGAGCAAGATCTCATAAAAAAAACATTCAGGGGATTTTTTTTTTTTTCAGTTGGGGAAACAGTAGTACATATTAAATAGCTGACACTTATTTTCTGCAGAGCTTCAATGCTTCTAAATACGATAACAAAACCCTTTCATGCTTAAAATTAATAACATGCATGGATGTCTGACTGGATTAAGCCAAAAGCATGCTTAGGCCAGTGACCCTGTTACATGGTTTAACACAGACACACAAAAACCACCAAGGCCTCTGGAAGGATGCAGGGTTCACAATGTACTGTCATCATAGACCCCATCACATTTTTTATTTTGCAAAAGATACGCTAATATCAGTGATATTATTCAATCAATGAATGCAGTCATTTGACTCTGCATATTTAACATTCTGCTACCACGTTCAATTGGCTAAGACAACTTTACTTTTGAAAAAAAAAAATGGTGTTGGTCCAGTTCAGCATAAACCCATCATCTTCTTCTCTAGAGACACTTCTACTTCAGTGACAAGCACTGAGTTTTTTATATCCTAGGTCACTGTTTTTGTGCTCTAGGGTGATGCTCATGGGATACTTGTAAAAGGCCCATAAATGATAAGAAAGAAAAACAATCTTATTTCTACTGGATTTTTATGTACAAACCCATAGAATAGAATTTCTAAACAAACGCAAGAACAGTCCATTGCTCAAGCAGACAACAGGTGGAATGCTCTGCACACCACCTTGATCTAAGGTGGTATAACACTAAAATGTTTCACTACTGAAGGAAGACATCTCCCGACATGGAAGACCACATTCATATTTGCATAATTGCCCATTTGTAGTAAGGCCATGTTCTGCAACCCGTACATGTTTTGAACACTTTCCCGCAGCTGTAGCCTCATCAGAATCAAACATGACCTTCTAAATATGCTCTAACTCTTCTAATATTATTCAGAAACAACTCCATTTAAATCAGCAGAGCTGCTTGCAGACCAACGTGCTGCTGAGCTGAATAAAAGAAACAGGTCTTTGCATACCTAATTGTTTAGTACTGCATATTGTAGAATGAAAACAGGATAGAGGCTCATGTATGAATTACTCCTCCCAAAAAGGAAAAACAATGCTCTGACTCAAAAATGTTCAATTCAGTTTAAAAAAAAAAAAAAAAAAAAACAACACCACCAAAACCCACACAATTATTTTTTTTTTCCTAAGAGCACTACAATTTCAAGGAATGTATAATTCCTTCACCTTTATCCTCTGCATGTAGAAAGATGAAGGACTGATCACCAAAACACTTGAGCCACTGGCTTCAAGCAATCTATAAATTATTGTGGAATCTTTAAAACCATGAATTACTTAGAAGGCTTCCTCTTCCCTCCACCCCTTCATATTACAAATTGAGAAGAATAACACAGTTTGAGCTCATAAATGACGACAAGTCAACGATCCTAAAGAACAGCTGGTCAAAAGACAACCGAAACCTCTCGTTCAGTTTACAGTTAACAAAACCATAGAACCATGTAGGTTGAAAAAGACCTTTAAGACCATCAAGTCCAACCCTTAACCTAACCCTGCCAAGTCCACCACTAAACCATATCCCTCAGCACTGTATCTACACAACTTTTAAACACCTCCAGGAATGGTGACTCAACCACTTCCCTGGGCAGCCTCTTCCAATGCTTAATAACCCTTTCAGTGAAGAAATTTTTCCTAATATCCATCCTAAACCTTCCCTGGTGCAACTTGAGGCCATTTCCTCTTGTCTTATCGCCTGTTACTTGGGAGAAGAGACCAACACCCACCTTGCTACAACCTCCTTTCAGGTAGTTGTAGAGACCGATAAGGTCTCCCCCTCAGCCTCCTTTTCTCCAGGCTAAACAACCCTGGCTCCCTCAGCTGCTCGCTCTAGACCCTTCACCAGCTTCCTTGACCTTCTTTGTACATGCTCCAGCACCTCAATGTCTTTCTTGTAGTGAGGGGCCTAAAACTGAACACAGTACTCGAGGTGGGGCCTCACCAGTGCCAAGTACAGGGGCACAATCACTTCCCTAGTCCTGCTGGCCACACTATTCCNTGAGCCCTGGGGACCACCACTTGTGACCAGCCACCAACTGCATTTAACTCCATTCACCACCACTCTTTGGGCCCAGCCATCCAGACAGATTTTTACCCATGGAAGTACCTGCCCATCCAAGCCATAAGCAGCCAGTTTCTCCATGGCAATGCTGTGGGAAACCGTGTCAAAGGCTTTACTAAAGGTGAAGGCTTTACTAAAGGCTCAGCTAAACGACATCCACAGTCTTTCCCTCATCCACTAAGTGGGTCACCTTGCCAGAGAAGGAGATCAGGTTAGTCAAGCTGGACCTGCCTTTCATAAACCCATGCTGACTGGGCCTGATCAGCCATCACACAACCCCATCTTCTAGATGAAGTGGGCAGGAGAGAAGTTGATTCCCACACTTCCCAAAAATTCAGGAGGGACAGAAGAAATCTAGAAGTGCATCTGCAGATCTTGCAAAAGCATTTGCAATGCAAGGATTTACTGTAGTTACACATTTTACCAAAGCTCTTACTTCCGCATATTTAGCCAGTTAGAAATTGAATGAAAACTGAGAAATTTGCTGGACAACAAAAAGAAAATACAGTTTGAATAAGGAATAAATTGCTTTAAAAATGGCTAATAAAGGGTCAGATTTAAATGGAACAATGAAGTTAGTCTGCTTTTAGACTTTACATAAGCTAAACTGAAAGCTCAGATGAGACACAGGCACCAAGTTCTCCCACATGAAGTACGCAGAACCTGACCTAGGTGCAATGTCAGTGAGTGTTCCCGAGGGAGCATTCACAAGTTTGTAAATTCTTTTTAATCACTGCTAAATTAGTTTGTTGGCATTTTGCATCTATTTTAATCACACACACCCCCCAAGTTCATTGATGCAGAGCACCTTCTGTAGGCTGAGCAGCCGAGATTTGGAGGAGGAGAAACAATGACCTGAAGATTTTCTTATTTTGTTTCCAAATGACACATTGAGGGTGTGGAGGGGGGCAAATATATCAATATCCTGAAGAGCAATGAAAACAACTAATCTGCCAATCTGACTAAAAGCATTCATTTTTTCCTTTTTGAAGCCTTGCAAAAGGCTATAACTTATATAGTAAGAAAACTGACTAAATATTTCTATGTATTTGCTTCTTATAAGATAATGCTAAGTTCTTACTGCTTCCAAGATATATACAGTGTCACAGCTCCTGTGCCAGGAAGTAGCTTGTTTCAGGGACTTAAACATCACTACCTGGCCAAGAAAAGCAAAGAGATATGGGAGGCTTCCCCAGTACATACCCATCACCTTTAAAAAAGACAAGGCTGTTTCTACGCAGACATACATGTGAGCAGTGAGTTCAGATTCTATTTGCTTTATTCTGTTTTATCCTCATCTCTTCCACCTCTCAGAAATCTCTGCCCAAACCACAACATGAAGCAAGGAACTGTCTAGTCAACCAATGTAGCCCAGGTGGTAAAGCAGAGAGAAAAACATATTTCAATGTTATGCTTGTTTCTGTATGCTATGTTTCTATGCTATGGCTGCTCCCCTCTCTCACTATCTAAACACTGTTCCAAATAGACCCATATAATCCATGCCCTGCCCCCACAAAGAAAAATCAAGAATACATCTTCCCAAATATCCTGTACAACAAGAAAATTAAAGAAACATTCTTGAAAACCTCTGAAAGCACTGGAATGCAGGACAAAACCATCCCTAAAACCACACAGAAATATTTAAAATTTTGGCACTTAATTGCATTATCCTCTTGGTGCCTCCTAATTCATAAACAAGCAGAATTACATGGGAAGTTTTTAATCAAGAAGTGCATTACGAGGGATTGTGATGATAATTTCATCAATTACTGTACCTTTCCTAAAGTGCGGGACTGAAAAAAGCTATTTTCCCAGTTCTGTTATATCTTGAAAAGACTGTGATTACTAATTAGAAGGTTGTAGCTCTTATAATTTCTTTTTCTCAAACCTATTTTGAATAATCTGTAGACATTTTCAAGTGTCAAATGCTCCTGAAGGCATAACTGAAGACAAGCAAAATGAACCTGACTATTTAGTTGCTTTTGTATCTTCCGGATATCCAAGGTAGACAACTCTGTCATGCAATGTGATAACAGCACCTAGTAAAATAAATAAACAAACAAACAAAATAAAAAAAAACCCACAATCAAACAGCCAATCAAAAAAACCCACGCCCAAAAAAAAACCAACACCCAAACCCCAGAATATTAGCTAATTGGACACATGCTTTCCTCCATCAGATGTGGAGATAGCCCGTTCAGAAAGAGTCAATACTTGTAGTTAATTTGTTAATTCCTTTTGTAGTGTGAAAGGCCATCACTAATCTGCAACATCACTAGGTAAGCATGCAGTCTGGTACAGACAACAGTTTATTGGTTTAAGATTAGGTAAAATGAATAACAGTAATTGATTCATTTCTAGTTCCACAGTTACCATCGCCCTGTATTTTCCCTTTTGTTTTTCATCATGTATCTCTTCTCCCAACTGAATTCTATAAGTTTTCTAAAAATCAGTGAATTTTCTAAAAATTCAGTCTACAAACTGAATTCTATAAGTTTTCTAAATTTTCATTTAGAAAACACCACATCTAAGCCAGCTCTCTTCCCACCCCCAGCACCAAGCAAAAAGGAAAGGAGCACAGTCACTCTATTAGCATCTGCCAACTTCCTCCAGGCTGCTCCAGGTAGAACAGATTAAAAGCAAACACTTGCACAAAGATTTCTCAGCATGCAATTCTTAAAGAACATGAACTAAAAAGATCGCTTAGTGGATGGGACAGCAGTCTTAAAACCAGGAAACACAAGTCTGAGACATCACCCAGTTATGAAAGACTTACCCGTTACACCTCAGTGAAGTTACACATCACTGAAAATGGTCCTAGCTATTAATCAGCCAGATCCTTGCACTTCAGAAGCAACTTGCTGATCATCAAATGAGTTCTCACCGCCTTTAAGGCAGACACTAGAATACTGTCGTGGTTTGGGCCAGGTTGGCCAATGACAAGACAGCAGATGCTCTCCGCGACCTCTTGCTCTAAGGAGAGGAAGAAGAGAGAGAAAGAGCAGATCTTTCCAGACCACTCAGCCTTAGGGACTTCAGTGCTATCCTAACTATCACAAGAAGAAAGCCTGAATGAACTCTGGAAACCCTTCATCATTCCATAAGCACCAACTCAATTTTTAAGTAGTATGAAAATAAGGAGTGTGAGAAGGTTATACACATGCAGTGTCACAGGAAAGACTCTATGAAGATGAGGAGTTCATAGAAATAACTGCTTACTTTCCACCTCTCTCTCCAGACCAGGTTTTCAGACAGTGGTCTACGTACCACTAGACAACACTGCACTACACTGAGTCAATGTCACCACTGAGTTCATACTAGAAATTCACTTTTGAACAAGACAGCCCAGGCATCCCCACTTTCTATGCTTTGTTTCTATTCCTGAAGTGGTCGCAGAGCACATGAGCTGGACTCCTTTCAGTGAAGTCAAACCAGAGGTGCAATAACTGCTTGCAGGTGCTCAGTCCACAGGATGATCAGACTAGAACAGTCTCAGGTAAACTCCCTACGCGTGCAGCACAGGTACTGGATCCTCTGCACCAAATGTTTTGCCTTTGAGGTCTGCTGAAATTGAGCTCCCCTACTTCCCAACATATACACAGGCAGTAAGGGTTCCCCCAGAGGCAAGTTACCTGTGTGTGCTCAAACACCACCATAAATTAAATTTTTGAAATGCTCTCACTGGAGAATTTCATTCTTCCTAGTTCCATAAATCAATAAGGTCAGAATCAACTGCCCTCAGATAGTTATTATTGTAAAGAATAGCTATATATGTTTTATTTTCAGCAGCAGAAAACTGCACTCATTCTTTTTGCCTCTCTGCCAGAGGCAAAAAAAGTTAACTTCACAGTCCTGCTCTAAAGGCCAAGCTGAATTCTTTGTGAGCTCTGCATCCCTCATTAGTGAGCAGCAACTCTATAGCTCACGCCTGTTGTTTCAAGCCAGTGAAAAATCCAGGACTGCAAAGAGGAACATATTTAACTTCCTGACAGCAACAGAAATTGAAGAGTACCTGTAAGCCCAGAGCAAAAGTACTCGCAGTGAGATTTTCACTTTGTCTGCCCTACATTAATGATTAATTTAATGTCAGCTGCAGTAATTGCTGCTCAGCTCCTCACATCTTCATCACAGCTGGTGGAGAACAAATTCAGAATTAAATATTTACATGAAACAATCAAAACCTGCTTTAGATTGCTATTGCATACCCATCAGTTACTAATTCAACTGCACTTTACTTCGAACGTATACCTTGAACTAAACTTAAAGCTTTCAACCATCCCGTACTTGCATATATTCTCTAAAATATGACAACCTTGTACTTTCAAAATTATGTTTATCATAATAAAAATCCTCTTTGCTTCATTTCTAGAAGTCCAGCTATTTGAATCAAATATCTATCTTAAATTTCTAAAAAAGGGAACTTTGTATTTCAAAAAACACACCTGGTTTTAGAAAAGCCTTCATGGAACAAAAATGCCTCTAGTCTCAAACACTACTGTTTCCTAAACAACATCGTGCTTCCTTAAAAATAGATAACTTGCCTAATAATCTCTTCAAATTCCCTATTATGTGCCCATTTTCTGGTAATTTGAAACATGTAAGGGCAATTGCTAAAATTGTAACTCAATACAGAATCATTGAGACTGAAACAAGGACAGGCTTAGTATCGCACCCCTAATACACCATTTTATTTAAAAGACTTTAGTACTTCTGCCATGCAGCAGCCTTCCTATATTCAAAAGAAGAGCAATGTGCCTGCAGTAATGTACCATGATTTGTTCCCCCGTCTCTCAATGCGGATTTGCTGCTTAACAGCCTTTGGGAAAGTCAAACACACTGACCGAGGGCAAGTCCCTCCCTCCGATTAAACTCTTGTCAGCATTCAGAGAACTTCCAGAAAAGCAGCGGTACAGGAGCCAGAAGAAGTGTGGTATCTCACGGCTTCTCTAAGTCAGCCTTTGAATATGATAGTACAGAACATGGAACTATTTTTATAGAAGCCAAATTATTGCAAAAGATGAAAAACATACCAGCCTAAAAAAAAAAAAAAAAGTTCATTTATCTGAAGTTTCTGGTCCTACTTAAGTGACGTGGAAAAGAACTACGGGAAAGTTTTATCCCTGGCTTGTGTCTGGGATCACTGTTCTCTGAACCCTCTTCCTCCGTGCCGCTCACACAGGCTCAACGGGGGGCTGCCCCTTTAGCTCCCTGCTTAGAAACAAAGTATAGGACAAGTCCTGTGGGAGCAGCCGGACAAATATAGCACAGTGCTAGTTTAAGATAGTACATGCACTCTGTCTTTTGCATGAATTTTATTATGCGACTGCATAGGCCAGAAAAAAAGCTGCCGCACACTCCAGCCCAGCTGTAGAGTAGAGCTGTGTCCCTGAAGCATCTACCCAGAGACAGACAACCCACAGGCAGCCCTAAGGCACATACTCCATCTCCTGGCATATCCAAAAGCATCGCACTTTGCCGGATGAGGGCCAGGTGGACGGAGCAGCTGTGCAGCACACAGCTGGTCAGAAGTGCAACCTTTTGCTCAGAAGGAAATTCTGAAGTTTCTAAACTATTCTAAACTTCACTGGCCAAGTGAAACTTGTGACACCAACTGCACTGCTCCCTGGCGTGCAGCTGCATGGCGAGAACCAGCCAGTGGCAAATGTCACATCAGAGTTAACAGAAACTTAGAGGTAGCAAGAGAAATAATTTTTCATCAGTCTTTGCAAGCTAGGGATTTAGTTTCCATTAGAAAGGAAAAACCAGTATCAGTCAGTAGTGACAAACAGAGCTGACTAACAGGCATATAATTCTGCAACGCAAGGTGTTACTTGCCAATAACGTATTAAATCAATAGCTAAATGACTCAGTCACAAATTGATACAAATAACTCAGTTATTCTTACTCACACATAAACATGCCAGGTGATTTAAAATACAGCATTAGATTTACCTTGTCAGGGCAGAGTTTGGGAGCAGACGAGGTCTGAGCAGTGCTCAGGCTCCCAGAGCTCCACCTGCAAATCTGGAAAGCAAAGCGATCGGTTGTTTGGTGACCTACGGCAAAGCCATCAGGCTATTCCCACATAAACAATATTGCATCTTACCATCCAAAGCTGGTTATCTAGTGGTCTTTATATGCCCCAGTGTGACAGATTTCATTTTCCTCACTTTCTTTATCAGGCAAATTGCTATCATCTTAGAAACTGAAGATCATCTTTGCTCTTTCCAGCTGTGCAGGTAAAAAAAAAAAAAAAAAATTGATCAAGGACCAAAAGTTGGTTCACATTTTGCCACAATCGCAGAAGTTATTCAAGAATATGCTTAACCTGTCAGCAGTTCTAACAAAGTGAAGACACTCATACGCCCACCCAGTTCAGCAAGGTACGTATCCATGTTTACGTTCAGACCAAAAACATCTTCAGCACACAAAATAAAACATCAAGATGGCTGAACAATTAAAATGAGATGGCAAAGTCCTACAAAATACTTATTTTAGATATTGATTCAAACATTTCAACTACATTTGCATCAATCTTTAGTTATCAAAAAAAAAAAGATAATCTATTATGCGTAACACTCTTAGGTGATTGCACGTTCAAATAAGAATAATATACACATTTAAACACACGAAGCCAAAATATGCTCATATAGTTTCAAATTCTTTTGGGGGAATAAAGTTTTTAAAGCACTTTGATTACACAAAGGTTGGGTTTACTTTTCATTGAATCTTCTAGCATTCTCATTACAACATGAGCTCTTTTTGTCCTTCAAAGCCTTTATCTTACATTTACTAGACATAAGCCTGAAACGCTGAAGCCAGAATTATTGAAGATCTGACAAAACTCTTTCATCTCCAGGGGCGTCTGTGCAGGGTGGAAGAGAGAGGTCCAAAACAGCTCTTCAGACTTTTGCCCGCTGTGTTGACTGGAGCTCTTCGGCCTCCTCTGCGCTCCAGTTCCTTATCCATGTGTTGTAGCTTAATGAAGAGACCATCTCACAGGTAAATCAGTGACCTTACTGCGTGTGACATTTCCTATGTTTCAGCACAGTAAAAAGCTGAGTGTCACAATCTGGTCCCCCTTGGGCCCTTTTCCCTAAGCTAAGAACAGTATATATATGCAAACTGCCCATGCATGGATAGGCAGCTTTCGTATCAAAAATAAAACATGAAGCCAGTCTAAACCCAAGATAGATTTATAAAAGAAATTAT
Organism: Stercorarius parasiticus; assembly: GCA_013396915.1. Lineage (NCBI taxonomy): Eukaryota > Metazoa > Chordata > Aves > Charadriiformes > Stercorariidae > Stercorarius > Stercorarius parasiticus. Next base: position 108,643 of record VWZL01001528.1, read on the forward strand.
GCGTGAACCCCTGTGTGAATCCCTTTAAAAACAATACTCACCTATAGGTAACTCTAGGCAGAGTACAGCAAACACTTACCACGTATAAGATGTGACTTAAAGACAGCCACAAGGAGTGGAAAAATATACAACGAATTATTCCGATAAATCAGTCAAGCGTAAGCTATATAAAAAGAGGGCTGAAATATTTCGTAAGCCTGATTCAGATTTTTGCACAGTATCAAATACCCAAACTCTGTAATCAAGCAGCAATTAGCAACTAAATCTCTGCAAGTGATCAAGGAAAAGTAATACAGCCCAACACCACATCCCAAAGCTGATTCAAACTAGTGTGGACTTCAAGGCATAGGTCTGCAACAACCGATGTACTGTAGAGAAATGCGTTAGAATAAACAGAAAATTATTCACCAGCAAAACAATGTACCATCTTTTGGACATGAATTGAATCAACGTTCTTTTACACAAAGAATCTAAAAAAGGAGACAGATGAACGTTGACTGTATCCCCTGGCTCACTGACTGGTGTAACCCAAAATATCCCAGGTGAATTCACTAGAATGCGCAAAGCATTGTTTCTGAAGCCCTATTCCTCTGAAAGGAGGAAATGAATTTGAATTTATACTTGAACCAAAAAAGCACTAAGGAAGGTTTGGATATGGTTACAGTCTGTGATGTCCATCCTGTAATCCCTTGTTTTGAATGCCCTACGGAGCTTCTACAAATTGAGCTGAAACATCGCAAGCTCTTAAATTAGAGCTTTAGGCAAAGGCCTACGAACTGACAGAGTCTTTCTGTATTGAAGTTTTGGTTTAGTTAGAACTGTCACATCTCTAATGTTAAAATGGAATTGTGTAAATAATTTACAGTGTGCTAAGTGTGAGAAGTGAGTGATCAAGGTACTCTTCCAGAACAGGAATATAGGTGTCACTTATTGAAAAATCAAAATATTTTATTTTGAAAGGTAAAAATCTCGGCATATGCAGATTCAGCTATTATTTGAGCCGAACGAGTTCCTATATTCTACAGTTACAGTTAACAAACAAGAAAGAACAGCTTTAGTAACAAAATTATAATTGCAGGGAACCCTATGCTGAACCAGTTTCCATGGATTTCTACGCTAGCACGTCTATAGTTCTCCTTCTAAAACAGAAAACTGGAACACTTCTAAGGTATTAACTGAGGCCAGCACATCCTCTGGATTTGTGAATGGAAATGATGTGGCCTTAGAAAGACCAGCATTACGTTCCCTGGCAATTCCATATATGAATAAAAATGTAACAGCAAGCAAAGCCCACGAGATGACACTGCACATTTGACACACACACAAAGACAGGATCAGCTAGGTACATTTCAATCATTCCTGTCTCTCCTTAGATCGCCAAGGTAGAAATGTGATAAACTGCTGCTACTCCAATTTTTGCTGGGTAAAAGGTACCAAAGTGAGGGCAGCCTGCCCCACTACTGGGCTGTCCTCATGGGCAAAAATTTGTTCCTCACATGCAGTCTGAGCCTCTAATTTCAACTTTTGCAAGTTGCCTTTCACCTCCTGTCCATGCATGGCTGGCCGTTCTCCTTGATAACCTCCCCACAAGCATGCAGGGCTACTGCTAAGTGGCCCTGAAGCTGTCCCTGCTCCAGGCTGAACCAGACCTGGTCCCTCAGCCTCTCCCCAAAGGGCAAGGGTTCCCACTCTGACCACCCTGGGGCCTCTGCTGAACTCACTCCAGTTTATCAATGTCTGTCTTGCACTGGAGACAGGGGTTGTCCAAAGGTGCATGCAGCAGTCTAGATACTGCCTAACAAGCGACAAGTAAAGGGGAATAGTCACTCCCCTTGTTCTGCAGTTAATGCAGCATGTCTGTAGGTTTTGTGACCACAAGCAGAGTTGTTCTTCCTCCTGTTTGTTTCCCAAGCTGCACGCATTCATGTACGTACATTTTACACAAGTGTCTTTTGCCCTGTTTTATCATTCCTGAGGTTTCTCCTGTACCTGTCACTCTGAATCCTTATCTACAGTATCCTTACTTTCCATGCTGTTCCTTATTTAAGCTCTCCTCACCAGGTTGGCCAGCCTGTCAGCAAAGACGCTCTCGTCCCATTTGGTCAGGTAGATCCACCTCTCCCTGGCAATTCTTATTCTTCAAAGAGGGTCCTGTAGCTGTAAAAGCCAGTTGTCTGTCTGCAACACCAGCTCTAGCTGGGTCTTTACATAGACATGTCAATCTATTTTCCACCTTTCCTGGTGCTACACAGATTGCTCCCCTCCTCCTGCAGGCAGGCCACCACATCCCCCTCCCCCGCCCCAGCCCCAGCCCAACCTCCAGGGCTCTGATGAAGGCCCACACTGTACCAGGGGAGCTGCTGGAGTAGAGACCCTGCCCCAAAGAGCAGCACTGCCCAAAGGCAGCCACTGAGCAGACCTGCACCACCTTCAGCAGAGTTTGGCCAATCCTTAATTACTTAAAGATTTCCACAATTTCCCTAACACAGATTCTTCCTCCAAGAATGACCAATATATGTCATAGAATCACAGAATGGTTTGGGTTGGAAGGGACCTTAAAGATCATCTTATTCCAACCCCTCTGCCACGGGCAGGGACACCGCCCACCAGACCAGGCTGCTCAAAGCCCCATCCAGCCTGGCCTTGAACACTTCCAGGGATGGGGCATCCACAACTTCCCTTGGCAACCTGTTCCAGTGCCTCACCACCCTCACAGTAAAGAATTTCTTCCTAATATCCAATCTAAATCTACCCTCTTTCAGTTTAAGACCGTTACCCCTCATCTTATCGCTCCACTCCCTGATAAAGAGTCCCTTCCCCATCTTTCCTGTAGGCCCCTTTACGTACTGTTAGGCTGCTATAAGGTCTCCCCAGAGACAACAACCCCAACACTCTCAGTCTGTCCTCACGGGAGAGGTGCTCCAGCCCTCTGATCATCTTCAAGGCCCTCCTCTGGACCCGTTCCAACAGGTCCGTGCCCTTCTTGTGCTGAGGGCTCCAGAGCTGGACACAGTACTCCAGGCGGAGTCTCACAAGAGCAGAGCAGAGGGGCAGAATCACCTCCCTCAACCTGATATCCCCGATAGAAACAGCCTTTAGAATAGATGGGGCCCATCCTGATCCAACACAGCAATTGCCAAGTGTCATTCTGGTTATAGGACAACTAACAAATCAATTAGGAAGGTCCTATCCCTTTATACACTTGCCTTTTCAAAAAACTGTCACTATTCAGTTTGTATTCTGTACCAAGCCATAACATAGGCCCCTATCATTTTATAGCTTTTCAGTCTAATAATAACTAATAAAAAGGAAAAGCCCAAACGACTTGCAGGAGGCTCAGAACATCACCAGGAACAGAGAGACATGAGCAGGGCACAGGTGTACAACAGTTGCACTTGTTGTAGCCATTAAGAGTAATTAGTACATAAAATTATTCAAGAGTATCAAGCAAAAAACCAGACTTCTTAGGAAGTGAAGTTTTTGACTCCCAGTGGTGATGGTCAGTGCTGTTGTGAGAGTTGTAACAGCCCCCAAGAGATAGCAAATATATAAATGCACTTTTAATCACTGCAAAATGCTGACACTTGGTTCTGTCCCAAATCCTATTGAAAAGCTTTTCTCATATATCGAATCTAACAGTCACTCTCCCATATACATATTTTAGACAAACTGTTATTATATATCAATGCTAATATAATGACTGTTAGCTATCAAAAGGCTTTTTACAAACAGCTTCCTGCAAAATACTTCAAATTGAACTTGAATAAGCACTTCTCTGCAGAGAAGTGCTCTACTGAGACTTATAAAGCAACTCTGAATTGAATTTCTCTCATAACAAACTCTATGTTCTCTGCTTCCTGACTCTGCTCAGCTCACTTGTAGACATTTTGGTTATTCTCGCTCCTGCACCTTTCATAAGCCCTACCAAAGACCATTCAAAATATCAGTATTGGGCAGAACTCATAACAGAAACTGTTAGCATTTTGGAGTTCTCAGTGCAAACAAAACCAAGCTGCAGCCTTACTCCAAAGGAGTTTATTTTCCAGGTAAATCCTTTGGTTGATAAACCTTTTTGGAGAGTCTCTCCATGCTGGAAAGTAGAAGTGCTCTCTGAGGTGCTCTCTGTATTCCCCAGAAAGCTGGAGAGCCAGGCTGGAGGCCAGTAATTGCGATCACAGAGACTTGTGTGCTTGAATTTATCCTCGAGTTTTCCTGCTTGAGAACACCAAGGTACAACTGAGCTTATATCTAGCTTTGATATGAAACCAGAACCTAGAAGTCCTCAAAGCTGGAGCTGAACTAATCAAAATTATGTGTGAATCACAGATGTTTGCTATACATGGCTTAAGGCGAGAGACTATGAGAGATGGAGGTCTTCTGTAGTAAGGAAGAACATTAAAAGGCCTTTGAAGAGTCCTGCCAGCAGATCAAGAGAGGCGATCCTTGCCCTCTACTCAGCACTGGTGAGGCCACACCTGGAGTGCTGGGTCCATTTCTGGGCTCCCCAGTACAAGAGAGATATGGACATACTGGAGAGAGTTCAGAAAAGGGCCACAGAGATGATGAAGGGATTGGACCATCTCTCCTAGGAGGAGAGGCTGAGAGCGGGGACTGTTCAGTCTGGAGAAGGCTTGGGGGGACGTCATCAATGTGCACAAATACCTGAAGGGAGGCTGCAAAGAGGATGGAGCCAGGCTTTTCTCAGTGGTGCTCAGTGACAGGGCAAGAGGCAATGCGCATAAACTGAAACGCAGGTGGCTCCATCTGAAGACGAAGAAGCACTGCTTTGCTGTGACAGTGACCAAGCACTGGCACAGGTTGCCCAGAGAAGTTGTGGGGTCTCCGTCCTTGAAGGTATTTAAAAACCACCTGGACATGGTCTGGGCAACTGGTTCTAGGTGGCCTTGCTCGAGTATGGGGAGTTGGACCAGAGGACCTCCAGAAGGGCTTTCTAACCTCTACCATTCTGTGATTCTGTACTTACATGTTGTTATGATTTAAAATCCTAACCCAGTAGGCACCTGAAGGGGGAAGGAGACACACATAAAAAAAAAAAATAAATAAAAAGACTACCCTCTTTGCACTGTATAGAGAGGAAGAGCATGCTCAGTGTTTGCAAGCTGTATTTTGCCATTTTGTTTACACCATTGCCTTACTTAAAACAGCATAATTAATACTAAGCTTTTCTATCTCATGGTCTGCATGAGCTTTACCTACCCCACCTCCTCCCTTTAAAGAGAGGAAAAAAAAAGTATTGACTTTTACCCCTGCAACAAGATGTCATAACTGATCTCTCCTGTGCTGTGCAGTAATATTAGTTACTGATGGCCACAGAAAACCTTTACAAAGTCTCAGGGTGAAGTCTCAACTATTTGTTATGACAATGACATTTTAAAAAGTGTAAAAAGGTAGTCAGAACGTAACAAGTCTCCCATAAATTAAAAGTATTATTCAATTCTGTTCTTAAATCCTCAGTTCTGGCTGCTCTCCAAGAGCAGAGAACAAGCTAGCAGTTTCTCAGAGTAGGAACCAATCCGAATAATCATGGGTGAATGTCACATACAGTCCCAACAAATCCATTTACCACTCAATAAATGAGAGACTAATAACTGATTCTTCCTAGAAAGTGAAAATTTGGTATTTCCAGAAATCGCATTCGATTTTTACTTAGTCATAAATTCATACTTACACCTGATTCCACTGACAAGCAATTATGTAAACAAAGGAAAATATCAATCCATTTTATTAGGCATGAAAAGCATTCAATTTTATGCTGGATGCAAAGGCAAATGTAAACATTACAAAACAGTGGGTTCTTAAATATTTACTCTGAATAAAGAATAGTAGCAAGCCGTGAGTACATAATTAAATCACAGTAACAGTGTGCTATCCTACTAATCTGGAAATAAATTTCACTCCCATCAAACATCCATCACTCATTGAAAACGCCTCCATTACATAGCATTTTTCTTGCACCTTTTTTCCCTCGTGATCCCACTGTTTCCCTATTTTAACTCAAATTGGTTTTTGTGCGACCTTAAGAAACAAAAGAATAGAAGACCACAAACAAAGCAAATCAAGAACATGAAAACATATGAACTGTTTAGTGAGGTACCTGAAGGAGTTTAATTGAAGGATCAACAGAGATGAGTGTCATTTTCCTAACTACTACAAATTTTTAGAAATTATTATTGTGATTAATCACACAGGATTTAAGAAGGCTAACACTTGGTAAAAAAAAAAAAAAAAAGACTGCAACAGTTAATGTATTTTAAAAAAAGATGCCAAACAAAGAAAAACAATAAACTATTCTGATTTTTAAATTCATACACTCAAGTTTGGATTTGTATCTGCAGGGAGCAGTGTGCCAATATAAATCAACTTTACCTATTTCACCTGGGTACTTGTGGGAAGTCACTCCAAATAAGAAAATCACACACGTAGCTGAAGATACAGACTACAGATAAGAGTTAGGAAAAGTTGATCTTATAGAAACCTGAATTCCTAAAGCATTTTCCCATATTTACTAGAAAAGAAAGTTTTTCCAACCCATTCAATATGTGAAAAAACCCGAAAACCAGAAGAAAAATGTGGGTTTGTGTCAGTAACTTTTAGAACAATGAAAGATAAGGACGCTAATTTGATCTTGGCATGCTACAGTCAAGAAAACAAGCTCAATCTGAAGGCAAAAAAAGAGTCAGACTTATGAGCTAGATTTTCAGCTCATTTGTGCCAAATGAGAATCTCAGGCATATACTTGTGCAACCCCTGTGTATAGGTGTTGCTTCACTGCCATGGTGCTATGTAAGAGTAATAAATACCTCTACTTGGAACTCTTAATTATAGATGACAAACTATAAATCACCAGTTTGTTGCAGCATCAGAAGCTTCAAGATGTGATTCATCATGTCTACATCCCAAGAAATAAATTAATCCCTCTGTTTTGTTTAGCAGAGGGCATAGATTTATTGCATTTATTTATAAGCATGACACTATCGCAAGAAACAATTAGGGGCATGCTTGTCTTGAATATTGCTTTCATCCATTCTTCTGCCATTGCCCATACCATTTTGCACCGTATGCAAAAATGTATGTTTTGCCATTTGATACCCATCCTATGCAAGCATAAAACAACGACGTATGGTGCAAGGCAGTGGAGAAGCAAGTACTGTATCTTAATATAGAGTGAATCCCACAGGCTATTTGCTCATGTGAAGAGTCCTACTCATGAATTTCCATGAGCTAAAAAAATTTCACAATATATTCCAGGCAGATAAGATTAAATGTTCACTGAAAAGCATCAACTACTATACATACATATGCGCATGCGTATGTGTGTGTCTGTGTATTTGCACAAATGTATTTTGCCCAAATCACTAGCCATTGTAATCTAGGCAGAAGCAGTTCTTCAGATGCTCGCTCTTAGATGTTACAAACAAACCTGAAGAACATTTTCAAATTTAACAGCCTCAAATGAACAGGGACAAGGAGAATCTGACAGGGAAAAAAAAATTAACAGTTGAAATCAGCTTAAATCCCAAGGTACTGAATAAGAGTTTCCCACAATTATTGTATTTCACTATTCTCTAGGCTCACCCGTGTTGTTTTACCATATAACAGTAAAGGTCAGGCATGCAAGCTGGAACTTTTTAATGGAAGGAAAAATTGGCTGGGCTGTGGGGACACTCTGACAGGAAGAACAGCAGCTGAACATACCAGTCATTTGTGTATCATAAGGTACTATATCCACAGCAGGACTAAATTAGTCTTCAGAAACTGTGATCACCAACATGAAGCTGTATGCTGTTACTGATGATACAAACATAGACCTTTATAGTCCAACCAAGCAGAAAAAGCCCAAATTCTAGACTGAGTCCACGCATATTAAAAAGGCAATGAAAAACGCTTTGTTTCATATAAGAAAGGCTTTTAATACAAAGAGTATTTGGCGGATGTTTTATCTCTCCTTTTTCAAAGGGTTTTAATTGCCAGTTATGTGTGCTGTCATTCCCAACAGCACAGAGCTGTGGGTCTATGATAGGCCATAAGACCTGCAAACAGAAGTATGGATGTACTCTGGCATGTTACCATTTTGATTAAAAAAAATCCTGCTACTTGACATAAAAAAAACCCCACAAGTATTACATATTCAAACAAAGTTCTCATAGCACAAGGCTACTACGAAAAACAACTGACAATAGCACAACAGCTGCTTAAAATCCTACCAACCAAAAACCTTTCAGTCTGTACCATGGATGCATATTCTCACAAGAAACCCAGTATCAAGAGGATCTTCACTGAAAAGGATCAGTAATATTATGCAATTTAGGAAATTAGTCCTCCATAAGGTTCCAGGAAGGAGTTGTGGTTTCTCATAGATTTTGTGAAGAAATAAGCTCCTGATTTAAGTGAGTTTATAATCATGCGCAGATTAAATTATAAATTGTAAATTAAGCCCAACAGATTAGGTATTTCTAATACATTGCTGTCTTAAATCCAAGGCTGATGAAAAAAAACAAAACCAGTCACAACAGTAATAGTGCTTACCTTCCTTACCCATCTCTCAGAGAACCAGAATCTACTGAGTAGCTCAAAGGACAAATATTGTCAGTGCTGCTTTAGCTACATCCAGTTGCGACAGACTTGCGTTACCAGTTAAGGCTTGCCCCATCCGGTGTGAGGGCAGCAGCAGACCCGCTTCCTTCATCACACACACACTCTGCCCCTTTTAAGATTAGTGCTACAGAAGACAGAAACACCTTTGTGTTGATCCTTGCAGTGAGGCAACAAAGACTTGGATGGCTACAAGGCCCAACACAATCTGCAAGAGTTGTCAATAGCTTATCCACTGCATTAAACTCTGTGTAAACAGCCAGCGTCCTAAAAGCTGTTTTAAGTTTCCTCAAACTCTCTGCACAATTGATCCATAATCATCTGAGTGCTCAGTGAAGCTTAGTATCCTACTTTTTCTCCATTGATTGCAAATTGCCTGTTCAGTTCCCTAACCCGTTCCCTAAACAGTGTTTCAGCCAACATTGTGCTCAGTGGAAAAAGCTGTTTGAGTGTTTGGCTATTCTAGAAACAGTAATGCAATCACGCACGGTATGCTGGTTCTGCATTTGATTCCTCTGAGAGGTATCCTTGTTGTTTTTTTTCAAGCCTTGGGGGATATATAAATGGAGAGTTTAAATTGAGCCCATATCATAGGTTTTCAAACATCGGTATGAGGTAGCAGGAGAGCTCAAAAACCTATTTGAAACAAGATTGCTGAAGTCACTGCAATTAAATCCTTATGTACAAGCGCTAACATCACAAAAATCATCATCAAACTTGGAAATAACTGGCAAATCAGCTGGCAAACTTGCTAAAGAAGCCATGAATGGGAAGGCCAAAGAGACAACTACCTTCTCCAAACAGCCGTAAGGCCAAAGATAGAGGCGGGTCATTGTGGAGAAATATACAACTGCCACCGCCACCAATGTCTGTGTTTCATTAATTAGTTTCTAGGACTAATTAGTTAATTCAGTTTCTAGTTCAAATATTTTTCTTGAGAAGGCAAGAAAAAAAGTAGGTGCAAGCTAGCAATTCAAGTTCCAATGAAGAACACGGCCAGCTAGAAAAAAAAAAAAAGTAAGTCCTTTTAATTCATATTTAATCTCAATTAAATTGCAAGGAAAAAGCAGGGCTGTGTGATCCTGTTAGTGGTGATCCAAGAAAAAAAACAATTGAGGTAAATATCAGATCTTTCTGAACTATGACACTTATTTGAAACATAAACCAACTGCACTCTAAAGAGAAAAAAATAGCTCAAAGAAGTATTTCTGTGAAATAGAAAAAAGCAGCAACAGTTTCAAGAAGTACTTTAATGCCCCTTCCACTGCCATTTCTTCCCCCAAATCAGTAAGCAAGAAAGCAGCTGTGTAGCCTTTGGGGTAGGGGGTTTTATATTTCTTTTAAACAAAAAAGGTCTAGTAACCATTAATTCCTCTCAAATTAGAGGTTTCAGGACACAGGGGCGTGTGCTGTTTTCTTTACAGAGGGACCTAAACAAAGACTGGCCAGAATGTACTACGATGAATGTTGTTCTTTGAACTATTTGAACTCAAACTACTTTAAGTAAAATTTGCATGTTAATTTAAACAAATAAACACAGCACCCTAGCACGCCACTGTTAATGAGAAAATCAACAAAGCTAGTCTGAAAACTTAATCGATTTAGAGATTTTTCTTGTCAGTTGGAAAGCGCATTGGTGCCTTTTATCTTCCCTACCAATTGGCAGTGATCTGCAGTACAATGAATCCAAGTGAAAGAGGCTTCATTTATTTCTTGACTAACAAATGCACTGTTGTCTTGAACTCATACAAAATAGTTTTCAAAGGAAACCCCATTAAACTGGAATATATGTTAGTTGTTCTTATATTGTTCCTAGCAGAACAGCAACATGAAATTCTGAGTTTAATTAAGCTTAAAAACACAACGCTGTCTTTAAAACAATGTACCTATACTTCTCATGCTTCCTTCCTCCATCTCTCACAGCTTGTTTTTTAAGGCTCGGAAAATCCTATGCTCAGAGAAGACAGGAAACTTGTAAATTACTGCTAACTTTTAAGTGAAGTTATCTACAACTGCTTTCAAAAGATGTTAAGTACTTTTTGCAAGGAAGATTTCAATTTCGTTGTTTAACCCTAATGATACACAGGGCCCGCATCTGGCAATGCACAGATGCCAGATTGCAGATGTCCCTCTTTACCCCACAACACTTCCCTGGTTCCACTCAGCAGAAAGATTTAGGCTACCATCCAACCATCCAGGAAAGAGCACACGTGTAACTTCAGAAAATGAGTAACGCCATTAACTTTAACAGACAGCCTGTGTGCTTAGACATGGGTGTGCATATGTTGTAAAATCAGATGGCTAGTTTACTACTATCATTTAAAAGTTTATAAGCATCCTCACAGGACAAAGAGAAAAACAAACACACCAACCCACTATAGTAGTGAACATATTAATGGCACTTATTACTTAGAAAAAAAGGTAGACTTCAGTACCAAAGAAATTCATGTACCTGTTCACCCTCCTAAAGAAAAGCATTCTTGTCATTCTTTTACTTCCAGAAACAGAATTAAGTTCAGTATCTCAACACAGGGTTCATTCTCCCTGAAAATGCACGCATAAGGTACACCTAGTATTTCAACCTTCCTCTACTTGCACATGCACAGAATTATCTCCTACAATAAACGACAACAGAGCATGAGCAGGATAATCTGCTGTGCTGCACACACAACAGTTTATTGCTTCGCTGTTCATTCACTGGAAAGATGCTTTTGAGTATGTCTATTGTTATCTCTTTCTTTTCATCCATTCATGTATGCACCGGTATCAGAGGAGTTACAAGAGAGGCTTTAAGTATCAGAGGAAATCAGTTCGGTGTCTTTGTCCTCAGAGAACCCTGAAAGCAGAAGTGGTGGGAACTGCTGCTTGAGCAATTACTCCCAGGTTGCACTGCAGCAAGAGACTCAGAGAAATCTGCAGCAGAAAGCACAATGACAATAGATCCTCCACAGATACTTCTCCGACAACAGGACGCTCGATTAAATTAATAAAAACCAAATTCAGTTTTAGAAGTCCTAGAGTGAAAATGGTTAGCAGGTGGGGCAATATTCTGTCAATTAATCATTACAGGCTTGCTCTAGCCTTCTGCTCTGCCCAAAGTTTTCTTTTAGCCACTGTCGAGAAAGAAAAAAAAAAAGAAAAAAAGACTTCTCAAAGACAGCCTGCTGAAAAAGACTTGGACTGTAGTCAAACAATTTCTCCCGTGACTACCACTCTAACGTCCTTAAATTCACATCTAATTATTTTCATTTTCTTATTACCAAAAATCATGTTATTTTCTGGAATAAATACCGTGCAGGAATAGAAATTCTGCCTTTTGCTGACACCTTCTAAGACATTTGACTTGTGCCTTAAATATCATGCCACAAGTTTAGTAAGAGAGAGACCACTAAGCTAGCTCAAAAAGTTTGCTACCACAATTTAATAGGTATTATAGCAAAATCGGAATAAACAAGTTACATTAGCACAGGGTACATAGGTACTGCATAATACACATTGTGATACATGAACAAGACATTAATTATAACACCAGAAATTCTAGATCCTGGATAAAGGGTTTTTTCTGTGAACTGTTTAAAAAATACAAAACTCATGCTAGACTCTTTAGTTCAAGTTTACGCAAGCTGATAGAAAAAAAAAAAACAAACTGATCAGGAAAGGAATAAAATCCAGAAGCAGCAATTCAATTTATGCAGGTCTGACAGAAACCAGCAGAAAATAAGTATTTATGGGTTTTACAGGCTCTAAGATAAGTATTTATGGGCTCCACAATAAGTATTTACAGTCTCTAAGACCAGGTCAGACTCAGACTAAAATTCAGCCCAACGCAAGGTTTTGCAGCCAAGTTCTGCACTTCCAAAGATAGGTTTTATTGCTGAGAGCAGCTGACAGAGCCTCACCTACAGCTTTATAACTGGCATTTCTGCAATCCTCTTCCACCTCTGAAGAAGTCCTACCATACTGTCAAATTTCAGAGCTATCTGTCTGTCTACTTCCACATGCCTTTCACTCGCATGGTTCTCTTGCACTTGAACAGTGGTCAAGGACTCTAAACCCAGCAGAAATGCTGCCATCACAGTGAGTACTTTACGAGGGCTGCAGGAGGTAATGATTCAGGATACGCAAGTCCATTAATTGATTATTTTATATTTAGTTAGCATATATTAGTAGGCAACCTTGGCTACATGCTGAGCCATGGCAGTTACTTTCTAAGCAAACACCTTCTCAAGTGAATGCCTTGTCTTTTGTTTTAATAATCTTTCAAAAGAAAAACCACATATATCCTGCAGAAAATTGTTTCTTCTTTCAAAAATTACTTCCAACTGTGAGGATTTGACAGGAATTGTAATTTCATTATTACAGCTACAGCACACAAACCATCCCATATATATTCTTTCAATTCATGTTTGGAACTCTCTATTACCAGCTTCTCTGTAGGTGCCTTCCACCTTACTGCCAGCTCTCCTGCTTTCTAATAGTAAAACAGATTCACAAAACAAATACTTTGTGCTATGAAAAAACCTGGTCTTGCTCATAAGTCTAAGTTCACCCTTCTCTTGTAGTTCAGTAAGGGGACACTGCAGCAGGCCAGGATTTTTGTAAGTTCTTTTAACTTATAAAAAGCGTAATACTACATTCCTACACAAAAAAAACTTACTAGATCAATACGGACAGCGTTCATTAAAAAAACCCACATCCTGTAGGCTATTATTTTGGCTTTCATTTTTTAAATCCAGCTTTGACAATTTTGAAAATATCTCCCCAAGAAATTGCATGACTGACATCTCATAAGAGCTTGTGACAAATCTGCATTTTGAGATTTTGAAATTAACAAAGGATATGAATAGTACATTTCCATCACCTCTACATCTCCAGCATCAAATTAATTGTCACTCAGAATGCCTTTACTTTTAATTCATTTTACTCTGAAAAAAGCAAGCCAAGTCAACAGAAACTCAACTGGTCGAGTTCACATAAGAAAAACATAGGCATGTCTAAGCAGCTAGCATATTGCTGTACACATAGAATATTTCTAAGTTTACAAGTTTCAAGTAAACTCTTGTAACACAGGCCTTCACCTGATACAGAAAATAACAGAATACAGACATTTCACAGAATTACTGTACCAATCAAGTTTTTCAAACAGATCTGGAAAGTTTTGCCATTTCCTAATCTTTAAAAATGTGGATCTTCCAATCACTGTGGAAGAAAAAAAAAAAAAAACCAAAGTTTGCTTGTATCTACCGTACTTTTTAATGAGAGCATGGCAAAGTAATAAATATTTAAATGGCAACTGCAGTATATTGTTTTGAACAAAATTCTATATAAAACAGAAAGTCTGTTCGAAAACCTAGGTCTGATATTTTTCCCATTTAAAAATCAAAGTTCTTTCCATTTTTCTATGAGTAAAGCTTAGTATTTTCTTGAGGGATCATAGTGTTTGTTTCCCAGCCCCTCTTTGTTGATTAACTTACCTAGTAATGCCGAAGGGAGCAATTGTAGCTTATATGGTATCAGCTGTGACTGGACCATGTTGTTTACAGAACCTAATTCAGTAAGAACGTTGCAAGTATCACGGCACGGCAGAGACTGGTTTCAGTACAATTTTTTTTTAAATCCCACATGAGCATTATTTGTGAGATTTCACATCAGCTTTTCCATAAACTACAAAATATCCTTCACACAAGATCAAATACGTTGTATTAACAACCAAGATTAAAAGCAAGCACATGAACAAGCAGCTCTCCACACTTTGAAATGTGCTATAACCGCAGATTAGAAGAAGTAATGAACACCAAATTAGGAAGGGTGAAAATCTTCTTTTCTATTCCAATGTTTTAATTAGGGAAGGAGCTGAGGGAAGGGGGGGATATTGTGAAAGAGGAATCATTTTAACATTCAAAGTTTTAATTGAGTCCATAGCTGAGAAACACCAGAAGCGTGCATAGTCCAGAAGTGGGTGAACACCTAAAAAGTTTACCTGAAATTTCAGGAGGTATTTTTGTGTTGCTTCACTGAGTCACTGAGTCAATACCATGAATTAATCAGATTAAAAAACCAAATTTTCTATTTGTTCATGAGAACAGAAAGTTTTCTTATCTTTCCCTAGACAAGCAGGGGAATACAAGCACCAAGTCCCTTGTTTCACTGACAGTGTACCACCCACCCTTTGCTACCCAACAAAATAAATGACACCTGGGAGGTAATAATTGTACTGTATAGCCCTCAAACTCTCCATCCTTGTCAAACTGCCTCTGTACCAGAAGAAAAGAAGATTGAAATTATGCTCCAAATTTTAAAGAGTCTTCCAAGAGAGTTTCAGGAACTACAGACAAATAAACATGAGATACACTGTTCTTCAGAACAGCATCAGGGGACATATGAATCAGCATGACCCACCAAAGAAGAACTGGCATAGCTTTTGTCAAGGGGAGTTACACACCTCAGATATCTACATTTGATGAAAGAATCGGGAAGCAGGTTGACAAAGAAGATCCAGCTGATACAGTCTACTCAGATTACTGAAAGCCCTTCAGAAGACTTTTTAAAGAAAATAAACAGCCATGGTAAGAACTTGCCATGGATTAAAAAGCTAATAATAAATAACCAATAAACGTTAAAAGACAGAAAAGTAGCCATTTGTCTGCCTACTCTAATACCTCAGAAAACACATTGCAGTTGCATATATTCACAAGAATCTAAGAAAAGAAGAAAAGATACAAGAAGTGGTATCTTTTGTAGCAGCAAAGCAGCAAAGTTTGCAAGCAATATTAGCTTCAATTGAGAGAGAAAAAGGAAGTGTCAATAGGAGGCAGTTCCAAAAGAACTCAGGTAATTATGCAAACAAGTAGTAAAACCGCTGATACAAACTAACACAATGATGCCATCACTTCAGTTGGAAGGAATCTCTGGAGATCATCGAAGCCAACTCCATGCTCACTAGATCAGGATGGTTAGGTAGGCACTTGCCCAGTTTAGTTTGGAGCATCTTGAAGAACTGCAATTTCACGACCACTCTGGAC
>VWZL01001528.1:124298-151659 GCA_013396915.1 Stercorarius parasiticus
CTGGTGTACATTGCGCGGGGTTGGGGGGGGGGCCGGGCGGGAAAGCGGATCTTATATTGAGTTTAGAATTCCTATATCTCAATTTGTGGCTGTTGTTTCCCCTCACAAGCACTGTGCACCAAGAAATGGTTCTGGCTCTGTCTTCTCTCCACCCTCGTGTTAGATAGCTGAAGACAGCAAATAAGGTATCCCCCATGAGCCTTCTCTTTTTCCAGCTGAGTAAGTCCCATTCTCTTAGCACCCTTCCTTGTAACATCATGTGCTCCAGCCTACAACCATCTTCATGGTCTTTGCTGGGCTTGTTTTAATAGGTCAACGTCTATTTCAAAATAAAGGAACAAAAATACAATAAAGTTTTCCTTTAGCTTTCACATTTCTTAACTGAAATTGCAGCAGTCCTGATGCAAATCCCTATTTGCATCCAAGAAAGCAACCAAGAAAGATAGGACAAGCTGTTACAACTCAGAGATACAAGGCTGTGGGAAACTACTATCAGGAGAGAGATGCACAGAAGGCTGAGAAAAGAGAGGGAAATCAAGCAGGGAGAAGAGCAGCAAAATTTTTCTCATTTTTCACAGGCTGGGTCTCCAGTGAACTTCCAGTCCAGCTTAAGCCTTCAAATACTTCCAGAAGTGACTGCAAAGAGAAGAATACAACACAGACAAGCAGGTGTTTGAAGTGCTCATTCTATGAACGGTGCAGATCATAGCTGTTATTTAAATCTGAAGGATAATTTAGCGCATGCAACATCAGTACCTTTGTGCAGTGTATGAACTCAATAATACAGTGATCTAGCACTTCCATTTTTCCGATGCACTGAGACATAAAACTTTTTTGCACTCTTCATCAGTATAATCTACATTGCCCTAAGTAATGATATATCAGTGCCACCTTACATCTTTTATATGCAAATTGTTATACTGTTAATTATCATAATCTAAGAATTATTGATAGGAAAAGTCATGTTGCATAAATAATGAACCTGCTCAGAAATCATAACTTCTAGAATTAGAACAGCCATTTTTGAGACTAAAATTCTGCTTTGCACTGGAAGAATTTGAGTCCTAAACTATAACAATTCTATTTTAATTTGTTTGCCTTATTAAGGAGGTACCTTCAAGTGGACCTTCACTTCTTGCTGATATTTGGCAAGAAGTTTTGTTTGTTAAGACATCAAAGCTTCTGTCTTGGTGGTATAAGTGAGCAGGGTAGTATTATCAGAAATTGAAAGAACTGAAAAAAAAAAAAACCCACAACCCAGTCCCTACTAAAAATACTGACGGAAACGCCATTTGCATATAATAGGATAACACTGGGATGCATTTCAATATTGAGTAATTCTGCAGGAAGATTCTGCTGAAACAATTTCTGACAGAAAAGGTCAGAGAGTTAATGAAATAATAAGGCCTCAAGATAGAAATAATAAATAATACATGGATTCATACCTTATTATGCGGTTATGTACAAGGTACTTTGTAGCATCATAATCAATCCTCCCACAAGAGAAAGTCATAAGCTATCAATCTGGCATCAAAATGACAGATTGTGATTTATTTTGAGAATATTCAGATGTCAGCTACGTAAGTGTTCTGGGAAATGTAGTATAAAACATCCCTCAGCTAAACTATTAATGCTGAGGTGAAAGTAATGGAAATAGTTCTGAAAAGGTGAGTAATTGCCATAAAGAGGAAGAGGATTTTCACAACAATCTTTAATCACTGCAGTTGCTTCTAATATATTTGCATTCTAAAAGGCTTCACATGAAAAACTGGACTAAAACATATAACTCTTATCACTGAGCATTTCCACAAGTTCACTCTTTCTCCTCAACTATTACAATATGAGAATGCCAAACAGGAGAATACATCTGCTCCCTGTCTCTGTCAATGTACCACTCCTGCAGTTAGATTCTCTTAGTGATGAATACCTTGTGCGGTTAGAAACTATCTCAATACAAAGATTTCACTCCCTGCCTCTGCTAAAATACTCATTTTAATTGGAAAGAAATACTGGCAATGCAAATAGAGGGTAACAAATACAAGCAGTAAGAAAAGATTACATGCATTGATGTCATGGACATTGTACTAGATTTTTTTTCCCCCCTCCAAGTCAGACATCTTAGAATCAATTCATCTTCTGGGGCAGTTTTTAACAGCTGAACTATTTGAAAGCCTTAATTAAGCCTTTAAATTAAATTAAATACTTATTTCATAGTATTTTTCTATTCTGTCCACCCACACTTTACGGCTCTATATGTTACAGACTTTCAAAATGTCAAAAAGTACCTGCTTGCCAAAGGCTTTCTTTTTTTGGATGGGTGAAGAAGCAATTATTTTAGTCATTTTACTGTAAAGCACATTGAAAAAAAAAAAAACCAAAAAAAAGTAGGGTTGAAAAATGTTAAAAGAAACTCTGTAATATAAACTTCTCTTGACATTTCAGAAAAAGGCAAATTTAAGAGTTTCAACCACCAAACCACTTTACAAAGCTACCCATTTGAAAGATTTATGATAACTCAGTGTTTTATGTGAGGTCACCAGAACATCTTGAAAGTGTCAGCATCAAAAGCACTGCAACACAGGAAGAGTTAGCCTACAACAGAACCTGGCCACTTGATACAGCGATCGGTTCTAAGCACTGCCATTATCAGAGCCTTGAACCAGCATTACTACCTTCTTAGGAGTTTACTTCAGATCAGCTTTTATGAAATAATTTCCAGTCATCTCCAGTTTCATCATTCCTTTCAAAGGGATCCTTTCGTCCCGTGGGTCCCAGAACAGAGGTGGATCACAGCCAAACAGGAGATTACCTGTACTCAATGTATGAGGTGATAGCACATGTACTATTCTCTTGGAGGTAAACATTACTAAACACAGCTACTTACAGAAATAAAGTCTTCCAAAAAGTGGATATGGGATATTATCAGTCTAAAATAAGAAGGTAGTTCCTTTGCCCCTCTCCAGTTTTTGCCAGGTGGGGAGAAGACTACAAAGGACACTGAGGATAAAGAAACACAAAGACTGCATAAGGGACTTACATTATTAGACTATCCCCTTTATAGCAGTCATTTTGATTGACATATGATTATATTTCCATTGAGTCATCCCCCTACCTCTGATGCAATTTTTTGTTCTCCCCAAACTGCAAATACACCTTTTCTCTGTTGGCCAAAGACAGTCTGCTTTGTGCTACCGTTTTATCTTTAGTCTCATGTGCTACAATGCCTAACAATGGGATTCTGAGACAATAATGTTAAAAACGTTCCACATAGTGCAGATAATTATGAGTTTGCATGAGTCTGCATTGTCCGTATCTATCCATTTATTCAAATACATACTAAACCCAGTAGGGTGCACTAAAGAGATCCAACTGAGTCTACCATGAGAATGTTGTTCTACGCCCCTAGAAGGAGCATCTACTGCTGTGAACAATTTGAAGTCTTTAAATGCCATCAGCATGTAAGAAAATGGAAAATTACATGTCAGTGTACACCACAGACTAAAGTGCATTTTCCAGCTGCTAAAATAAAGTACTCTCACATGCACGACAGAACATTTGAAACAAATCATGTCATGCAAATACCCAATTAAAACCATCTCCATTGAGTGTAGTATACAGCATGCAACAAGTCCCTAACACTAGAATATCAAATGTGTCATTTTTGTGGGAAGGATTGTGGCCAAAGCATTACCAAAATTTCCTAATAACAATAATAGAAGTTTATAAGCTGTTCAGCAACGACAGCATTTTCTGCAGCACCATAACGAATTATTCCATTTCCATCTTATTAGAAGTTTGCCGTTACAAGGCACATCTTGTTTCTTGTCCCAGAAAAGTATGTATTTCTTGCTTATCTGCTAGAATCATCTTTGAGCCGTCACTGTGGCACTGCATACTACTTAAGGTCAATTAAACATCCACTTGCCATATTATTGGGCTTCAACACAAGCCGAACTATCCTTGCCCATCAGGTATTGGAAATATTGTACAGTTGTGTAACATTACAGTTGCGTCCCATTTAACCTCATCACATACATAACAGACTGGTTCTTGGCTACCTTCAGATGCTGCACATCAATTTCAGAAGCAGTGTAGCCTGCAGATTTTTTTTTTTTTTTAAATCAAATCATTTAACATTTTCTTGTGTGTGGTGCAGAAGAATTCAGAAAAATACCCAAGCTAACACTATGCTTCCAGTTCCAGAACTGTATCAACACAGTTGTGTTGCCATAGCTATACTATTCTTCGAACCCGCACAAGGACCTACAAATGTCCTTGAGCAGAGGAGTTTCATTATCTATCTCAGAGCCATCTTTTGCATCCTGACAGCAGTAGTGCATCGCACAGTGCTAACACGTCTTAAGTCAGATGTCTTTCTCCACTGCACTGTGACAACACAGAAATGGTGAATAAAGAGTACACCTATGGTGAAAGACATAGAACAGAGTTGTTCATATTAAACATCTAAGTATAGTTTCCTAAGATTTTTACATTTTGGCACAAGCAGGAAACGGAACAACTGCATAAACAGAAGTACTTACCTTGGACTCTGGCATTCCTTCGGATACTGTTCCATCTTGCAAAGACCTGTGTGGGGTATTTTGGTTTCTTTTACTAACTGCCGGTTAAATAAATGCAGTCAAGTAAGAACACATTGAATTGTTTTTTCAGTTTCTAAAGCCTGGCACTTCAGAAGCTTCTACTCACTACTTCATAAGTAGTAAGAAATGGTAAATTTTTCTAAGATGTTGGCATTTGTACTCTCAATAGGTAACAGAAATTCCAGGTCAACATTTAGGTATAAAAGAAAAAATGTCATTGCTTCTACACAAAATGACTCTTCAACACTGATGGTATCGTATCTCAGTAAGGTACAATAGAGTTTGGAAATTACCTGGGAAAAATGCAAAACAGAACAAAAATGCAACAGCCACTTTTAAATGGGGTCACACATCTGTTTTAACAGCACTGACAGTAGTAAGATTTATGAGTTAGTTACATTCTTCACACATAACAAAAGATAAGCAGTCCAAAGTCTCCTCAAATATATACTGTCACTTCTCCTTTCCATGTGAGAGCTTAGGATATGGGGGATAATGTTGCTTGTCTTGTGGGTGGTAGTTGGTGATCCATTTCCTACTTTAGTTCCAAATAAATTTTTACCACCCAGGAACCGGCAATTCAGCATAAACCACTAGCTCAATATAACAGGTCTTCAATAATATATTTCAGACACTTCTTAATTTTCCTGTGATTTGTAAGTCTTCAAGATTCATACTCTCATGCCTGCTTTCACCACCATGTAGTCAGACACCTGGGTGGGGGGGAAGAGTAAGGAATTGCATCGTCAAAGGTTGCACTGCCAAAGGCATAATACAAATTAGCAGATCTTCCAAACCCTATAATAAAAACAATGCTTAGGATTACTCCCTAAAAATTTTGCTTTTTGAAGTTTTTAGGTAAAACAGAGTATTTTCTAAATCTATCCGACTTTATGCTGTGCAGAAAACTGAGCAGTTCTAAGGAAGCACTAGACAAAAGACATTGTTATATCAAAGACAAATACAGAAGACATTTGCAGAGCTTGGGCAGCGAGAAGTTTTAAAATCTATACAAGCTGTTGATTCTTGGTTCGTTGATCAAAGATCTGCTAGTATAAAAAACACTTCAAAGCAATCTCTTGCTTCAGCTTAGATGAACAATTATGTTTCAACCATACAAATTAACTAAGAGGAAGTGAAATATAATCCATTTTTTATGCAAACCTTAGCAGCAAAGTCCAACTTTGACCCCCTTGCACATTTTACAGTGGAACCATCCTGACTCTTCAACCCAAAGAAAGCAACTCGTTATACACTATAGAAATGAATGTAGCAGGAAACACTGGGATTGACCCAGGCAGGCATAATGAAAACAGGCAGCCTGGAACAGAATTCACTGAGGAGACAGGAACTGCTAGATGGTAGCTAGAATGCTACTGAAAAGACATCATTCAAGACAAAATGCGCAGAAGCCCAAACGTCACAATGAGCACAATCTAGAACTGCACACTCAGTAACTAGCTGCTCAATGAGTGACTCTAGGGCAGTGATAAACAAGCACATATAATCAAATGAAGCCTGACCTAGAAAGTAAAGATTGCTCACATCAGTGTAACCACATGGGGAGAGCAGTTACTAAGAAAGGATATTTGTGTGACTATCCCTAGATTAACTGCCACAGTTTCAAGATACGCTGGCTGGAAGGGGGGGAAAGGAAAGGACATGAACCTCACTTTTCTCAGCCCAGCGAAACTGGCCCCAACTACTTTTAGAATTCTTTTCAAGCATCCATTTCCAATTGTCAACGTTCACTTCTCAGAAAAAAATATGAGTTTTTCCCAGAGATACAAAATTATCTCTCTCTCAGTAACCTGATTAGAAACATTACAGGAGATGCATTTTACCATTCTGTTATTTACCATGACTGCGGGTGCTGCAACACAAGAACAGTGCCTCCTATGTAATGCTGGAAAGACAGAGATTTTCCCATGAGCACAGAAATAAACCTTCTCAAAGGCAATGAGGGGAATGTGAATACAAAAAGCAAATTATGTATTAACAGAACTTTATGCTTTTCAAATGTACGCTCACATATTTAAGTACGCTTATCACATAAATCCTGCTGGGATCAAATCCTTTCCCACAGATATGCTTCTGTCAATATTCTCACTGAAAAACACCTGGGACTATGGGAGAAACAGGTGGTGATTTTATTCCCAAAAAGCCAAATTAGATGTATGCACAGATACTCAAAGGGAGATTTTGTAGTAGATAGTACCTTTCAAGTCACTGATTAAAATCCAGTCAAAAAATTCAACATAGCCTTCTTTCATTATCAGATAAGATATGCTTCCTTACAGTTACTTCAAGGCAGCAGGATAAGATCAGCCACATAAATGATAAGCAGGTAACAGAGATATAAACTGCTTGCATGTCAAAACCTGTTTCTTCCCACAGTTATCTAAAGATTGTAACCCAACTGCAGGCTTATGCTACTGCAGGGTAGAATTTCTCTGTGATGATGATGCTAACTTGCTGCATCACCTTTAGTATCTCTAGAGGTAGTGAAGCTGAAAGGACATGACTGCTGAGCTACTTGTGTATGTCCGGAGGTGACACTCCCAGGGTGAAGTTCCTGATGAACTTTAATGCCATCCATGCTGCACCATTCTTGAACTACTTAGAGCATCTCTGCCTGAAGGAAGCACTTTAGATAGCCTTAAATTCACTTAAAATGCAAACTAGGAAAAGCATCACCTGTAATGTCAACAGGAGTTTTTTTAAACCCAATGAATAAGATTAACCGATTTCAGTGCAAATTACAGAATTCCTTTCAGTTTAAACTAACTCATTAAACTCCCTTACATGTTAACTTTCTTAAGGCTAAATGATTAGAATGCAATTTCTTCTACAGAATCTGTAAGTCGCAACAGAAGTTAAGCTAAACATTTTCACAAAAGACCCTTTCTTTCCCCCACTCCCTATTTTACAGCCTGAAAATTCTACCAGCTGAGCCAAATCTCACATGCCTGTGTGACTTCTCTTGCTGTCTGTCACAAAGTTATAGGAGTGTAATGTGAAAATAAGCGTTAGTGAAAGTGGCAGGGAAAAGTGCTGGTTTATGATTTAGGTCCCCTACAGAATAGAAGGCTAGAAAGTTCACTAAGTCCCTGTTGCCAGATTGCAGCTACCATGCATATTAAATTCATGCTTCAGTTCACATTTTCCTTACTAATGGCTGAAACCCATTCTATAAACTCCAACTCTGCCCGTAGTAAGCAGATGCTACCAGTGTGACACGTTCTGTATAAACTTTGCTGTTTTACAAGTTTACATTGTACTGGAATCTTCTGTCTCTCAGTTGCTTTAATCCACTGGGCAGCTACTGTTGTTTTCATCAAGGGCATCAGGAATCGCCCTGCACCTTTATAAGATACTCAGTTCCATACTTGTGGGAAGAGATCAAACAAAATTTATTGTAGTCACTATGTGGCCAGACCATTTTCCTGACACTGATGAAGCTAAAAAAGGTCCTGGCAGCTCCCAGCAGCAAACCTGACAAATATTCAGCAGATAAATGAACAAGGGACATCCCCCTGATCCCCTCTATGGATGCCACTTGGATGTACAACACTACAGTTGTTGTACCAGCCTTACATTGCATTTCCTGAACCCTCAAGAGTGGCCCATAGCACAGGAGACTGGTATTGTCAGTAACACAATTAAATCACAGAAGGCCTAGTCCAAAACTCAAGCAAACTACTGCTCAGTAAATCTCCCAGCTCATGGGTAAACTTTGCATTTTGAGACATGTCCTGGAAATAAAAGAAATTCATGTCTCTGTAAGGATTACAACAAATCAATGGGTTCCATGGGCCATACATATCTTTTTGCTCCCACCCAAGCTCCATCTCTCTTTTGGGACTCATCTCATGACAAGCTCTTATCTCTTCCTTGGTGCAAGAAAGTTTGTGGACTCAAAGGCCTTAGATTTAGCTGCCTCTATGCACCTTAGCAAGTTACCTAGGGTAGGAATCCTGTCACTACAGTCTTTCACTACTTTCACAGGAAAGAAAGGGGTACATGGGGGAAACTGAGGCAGGAAAGCATTCATTTTCCTCTAAGACAGCAGAACTTCGTGCTGCTCTCCAGCTCAAGTCTTAGCCTGCTACATAGGAAACACTGGTAGTGACCAGTGCCTGAAAGTTATCGCTTGTTGCCTATCCTATACCCTCTTAGTAGTAAAGAAGTTCTTTGCTTCCTCATATAAACACCTCTACAAGAAATACATATAGCAGGAGAGGGAAGGAGAGAGTGGGTAAGCATATACAGAATCATTCAATGAAAATAGATTACACGGACAGCCAGACTACAAGCTATTTTGGTGCCTTGAGAAGAAGCACCCTAACAGTAGAAAAAATGAACACTTAACTGCAGGTGACCTTGCACAGATGCCAGCTGCTACCCATGTGAAAAACAGAGTGAGCTGTCATTCTCTATCAACAAAACTTCTGCGCAAGTTAGTGTGTGTTATTTTATATATCACATTGAAACGAGAAAAGGAAAGAAACGAATGAGATTGCCCTACACAGAAGCTGCCTGGAATGCCAAATGCACAACAAGGCTAGTCAAAGGTGGTGGGTGCTTCCAGAGGGCTAGGGGAAAAATTAANCGTCTTTGGGTCTTGAAAAACAACTTTCCAAAAACTCAGTCCTTGGAAAAAGATTCAAATTGCAAATTTAAAGGAGGTAGCAAATTATTCACAGCTAGAACATGTATTATGGTTACCTGCAGTTATAAATAAGTTTTCACACACAGATACACACATACTCTCTACCTAGGTAAGTATGTCTACACTGTTAAGAACCTAAATGTAATGAAAACTCAGCAAAAATTATTAATGCCGGACAAAGGGGGTAAGTCAACTCCTGTTATTCTCATATCTAAAAGAGAAGAAATTACTTTTTCAGAGAAGAATCTTAGAGGAACAAGGAGCTGCTAGAACAGTCAAATGGCGTGCATTATTTTCAGTTGGATCAAGCAGTTGTAAATTTGGAGCTTCTATAAAAATTCTGACAAAAAAAGTGAGAGTCAAGACTGGTTTTATGCTAATACCCAAGTATTAGTTGGAAACAGGTAATTTGCTTAAATCAGATTTTTAATAGTTAAGGTGAAACTATCAACACAAATCAGAAAATATAAATCATCTTCCTCTTACTGAATGTAATTCTGCTCAGTTTCCCTGCTAGATAATTTATTTCAGCTCTCTTAGAGATTATAAAGCACATCTACACTGGAAAGAAATCCTTACTGCTACATTACTAGGAATAAACATAAAGAGCTGAGCTAAAGCACCAACTGAAATTCCAATTTTAATAAATTCTGGAATAAATGTCCCATGTAACACAAATATGGATGTGCAGTCTGACTTGCAGATGGGCCTCTCTTCCGACTTTAAAATTTGCAGACACCTTCCTCTTTGCACTGAAATATTACTGTACACAATTTGCACAAAGTTACTGCAGGTGTCAAATGAGGGACTAAGGCACAGCGGAAGAGTCTAAGAGCATGTTCTGCGACAGTAAATGAAAATTCCACATATAAGTGTATCTAGTAACTTAAATGGAAGGCCCCTAGTACATTAGAGATTACACCATACTTGCAAACAGTCATTGCAGGGAGATGCCAGGAAAAAAGCCTCATGTCTCTCAAAAGCGATAAACTTTGTGGCGCTGGGTTTTTTCCAGTTTTGTTTGCTGGTTAATGAGAATAAGGCAATGTATGAACGTACTCATCAGTAACAGATAAATTTTTGAATTCATGTTTTTGAGAGAGAACCCACTGTTGCAGTCTGGCTTTTAATGGAATAGAACTGCATAAAACAATGCAAACTTTCTCATATACTATTCAACAACAGACAGGTTAACTACCACTTCAATTCTAACGAGTATCCTAAACCAACGCACATGTAGAGGTCTCCAGCTGCATAAAACTAGAGTCCAATACTTGAGTTTTGATCCCGCAGGAATACTTAGTAAACTGGGCAAGAGTTCTTGTGCTCCACAAACTCCTAGACAGATAAAAATATTACTGAAAATTGAAGGCCAATATAACTGCCTTGTGCTCATGCTTTGTACATATCAAAGTCTGTTTACATAAATTTATCTGTGGGAAACTATGTCACTCATCCCCAGTTCCACACCTTTCTAGATTTGTTATACTATCCTGACTTCAAGCTTCACTTCAGCAGTTTCAGAATGGTCACATGGTGTAATTTCCAATTAGCTGAACCAATCATTTCACATCAGATGAATCTTTATTCGGCAACATGTTGCAAATCTTTGATTGGGTTTGGGACTTTGAAAATATGCATATAATTGACTTCTTCAGGATACCATGGAGGAAGCAGAAAATGGATTGTTAACACTAGAATATCACCTGTTTAACACAACAGAAGGTAGGATTCAGACATAAATCTGCTGGTCCCAGAGCAAAACACAGGTCATGTACTGTAACTTAATGGCTTTTCCATGCAAGCACATTTGTACCATCATTTTTTCTAAAGAATGTATAAAAGCTGTAAAATGCTTAGCTGAAACGCTAAGATTAAAAAAAAAGGAGCAGGATGTCAATTACTTCTACTACTTGCTAAAGACAGTGTATTTCCAACTTAGTCTTCACCATGTGTCCTACAACATGTGAAAGCAGATGCAAAACTTGAAATAAAAACATTCCTAAGTAATTGTATTATTCCATTATTTATTCATTAAATGTCTTTTCAGGATAGTATTACACTAGTGTTACCAAGTTCTGTCTTTCCTCACGCACAAATATTCCACTCTTGCAAATCTACTCTACAGCAGAATTAAAACTGAAATTTTAAGATCCTTATAGACGTGTGTAAAAATTAAAACAAAACGTGGTATAATTATTATGACAGGGGTGCCTTTTCTCAAAAACATTCTTTTACTTACCATATCATACAGGTAGCAAGCTTGGAATAGAATTCAGAGTATCTTACCTCTCTTTTAAGGATTTTGTTAAACGTTTTCACTAGATACACACGGACACCTCTATGCACATTTCTAACGGAAAAAAATAAGGGAAAGTTGTAAATCAAGGCACTATAAAACCAAAGAGATAATGAACAAAGAACCACTGATAATCATTAATAAGAATACTGACTTTATTTGTTATTCCCAGATTTTTCCAAATACTGAGAGTTTTCACTATATTTCTAAACATATATTTTTTTATCTTTACTCATTATTTCCAGGTTTTTCTAAACATCATATTCAGCATATATTTTTTCAGCATATTTGTAAAAAAATTGTTTTTAATCTTTGGTAAGGAGGAAATATTGACAATACCGAACTCTGATAAGCTAAGCATTTGCCTTAGTTTGAGGGGTTTGGTGGTGGTGGTTTTTTGTTTAATTGTTAAATGCCTTCTAATCCCTGCAGACTAAGATGATTTCTGGCATTTCAGTGAATAAACAGGACATTACTTAGCCATTACAGAGTCTTCCCTACCTTGCATTTTTTTGGATAAGAT
The DNA here is from genome assembly GCA_013396915.1 of Stercorarius parasiticus. Classification (NCBI taxonomy): domain Eukaryota; kingdom Metazoa; phylum Chordata; class Aves; order Charadriiformes; family Stercorariidae; genus Stercorarius; species Stercorarius parasiticus. The sequence continues at coordinate 136,394 of VWZL01001528.1, forward strand.
TTCATCAAGACAGCTGAATTTAACTTTGTGCATGACTGATTCAGGAGAGAAAAAAATATTAACATGCATTCCGAGTGGTCCACGTGCAGAACAAAAGTAATCCTACCTACTAATATATGATCAGTATGACTCAAATGCAATTTTGCTTCAAAAGGTTCATCTCTCTTCAAAAGGAGATAAACAACTTAAACCTAGAAAGAATAACTCACATTTCAGTTTTCTTTGGTGTGTTTAAAAGCCTTACAGTTTCCAACTTTATTATAAACACTTCTACAACTGAAATAGCATTAATACATAGCAATATTACTCCCTTCCCATGGACATTTCAAAAGAGGCACAGCATGAGAAAGACTCCTAGATGGTTTAAAATTTAAAGTAAGAATAGAATAAGCAATGCTCTGATATTCAGTACAATTAATTTTTCCTCACCACACAAAACTCACTAGTTATCCTTGTTGCCACCATTTCCCATTCTGATTTAAGGTAGAAGCAGGAGACAGGAAACAATGACAGAATTTAACTTTTCATATTAATGTCCTTCCAACCCACTACACACAAGCAGAAATTAAAACCCATCGCTTGTTCTCATTTTAATTTCTCGAAACACTGTTTTATCTGTGCAGTTTCTAATATAGTTATATTTGAACTCAGATTCGGTTATCACAACTTAGTGAGTCGCTGCATATCTGCTGAGCTGTAGTAATATGCCAGACAGGCAGAGCAAATGCTTTTACCTAAATCTCCTCCTAATCATTTCAATGTGTTGGGACACCTGGTAAATACAAGGTAGGCTACTACATGACTGTTACTGGACAGTAACTCATTAAGATATACTTAAGATATACAACTTGGTCACTTGTCTAGATTCTGAAACAGTATTCATGCATTTCAGCTCATGGTATCCTTATGTCGCAGTTTAGGCTGGGCTGGCCACTAAACAATTGACAGATGCTCTCTTTAACCTGTCTCTCCCTTCCCAGAAGAGAAGGGAGAGAGACTTGTGGGTTGAAAAGAAAACTAAAACTACTTTAATGAAAGATTAATAATAAAAGAAAAGATAACATCATCAATAATAAAATAATTAAATATATAAGAGATATACATATAAAACCAGTATCAAGCTCCCAGGATGACAATCATGTCACCATCAGGCACTGGTAAAGTCCTAGACTGGACTCAGCAATGAACGGGAACTGGATCCATGAACACACGGATCAAAGTCAAAGGCAGGAGAACGGACAGAGTCCTCCTCGGATGCCAGCCACTGAAGAAGACAGCTAACCCCTTTAATCCCTCAGCTTTTATGCTGAGCACAATGCCGATGGGATGGAACAGCCTGTTGGTCAGTTTTGGATCACCTGCCCTGTCCACTCCTCCCCACAGGTGCGACCCCTTTACACTCTTCTGCCTCCAGCCCTCCAGTGGGGCACACAACAAACTTAGCTGACCTTGGTTGCTACAGCAAAAAGCATAAGCAAGAGCCTCTCTGCATACCATTCCTTGGCATTAACTATATAAACATCAGGCCTTATCACTGCCAGAAGCAGACACTGTCTGAAAAATATGCCGTTAATTTCAAAAAGTAGTTAGTTAGAAGAGACTTAACTGAAAAGTAAAATTACTGAAAAGAAAATTGGTTCTGTTCTATCTCAAACCAGGACACCTTATTATACTGTACATACATTTTTGCTAAGTACTCAATCACTAACATCAAATAGCCATGTAGCTGAATACGTGATGGGGGGGAGGAGAGGGTGGAAAGGACGGTGCTTGTCTCAAAAAGCAAGCATATGACAGCGAGAACAGTTTCAACAAAATCAAGACCATACCTAAATATGTAATGGATGAATGCAAATCAAAACATGCCAACTAAATAGGGAGACAGAGACCAGGCAGGGGGGGAGAAAAAAAAAAAAAAAAAATCTGTGATGAGGCTATCCATCATACAACTGATTTCTGTATTCAATCACGTGTATCAAAAGCAATTGGAACAGAAATGCATTATGAAAGCAGAGCCGGTTCTCTAATAGCAGTTGCAAAAAGATGGGAAGAAAACCCAAACAACTGAAAGGCCAGTTTGATTACTACCTTACGCTAAAAAGACTTCAGGAATACATAGCTGCTATTAGTTCCGCACTAAAGAAAGTCAACTGTAGTAAACAGCAACAATTGCAGAGTGGCAGCATTAAAATTAAGGACAATTCTTCAGATGATATAAACCAACACAGTTCTAGCTTGTATCAATGGAAGATCACATTAAGTGCCCAAGAATATTAATGAATGGTTCATTGAAGACATCTACCATTTACAAGTACCTCTCTCTCAAAAAAAAATATTAAAAAAAAAAATCAAGAACACAGAACACGGAAGCATTTAGGTACAAAGTAGACATCTGGCAAAACAATGACAAATGGCAGGATTAACATTTAGATGTAATTCTATTAAAAAGACAACTCCTCTACTGCTGAAATAATCTCATAAAAGCCCTTTCATTAAATCACTCTTTTATACTAACTGATTCCTTTTCAATGCAATTTAAACTCATTATGTTAAATGAGCACTATTATATTTGCAATAAAATAAACATAAGTACTGTTTTTATGCTTGCTTACCAGGTAAATCATGCTTTTAAAAATATTACAGTTCTACCTGTTGCAGAGTACTTAAACATACGCATTTAGAAGTTGGTGGTAGTTACTCTCTTTTTAGTTGGATGAGTTGGTCCCTGAAGAGCACACAAATACAAGTAAAATCGTTAGCTTTTTAGTGTTTTTCTACTTGTAAGTGCTTATACTTTCTCTCCCAGGAATTGTCCTACTACTTGGATAAACGATGCAATTACAACAAAGACATTGTCCTGTCTTCAGCATGGAACACTAACAAAATCATTAAACGCTGCTGCAAGAAATCCTGAGGCATTAAGAGAAAAAAAGAGATGGAAGGTTTAGTGTCATGACCAGTTGTGTACTTTGAGGACCAGATTTCAACTGGTGCCTCCATTTTTCATGTCTGTTCTAACAATTGTCTTTTATACAGCAAGAATCTTTTATCACATAGTAGGACATGCGACTCATCCTACCACCTTTTGCACCAGGTATATAAAAAAAGGACTTAGCAGAAGATTAGCCAGCGATTTTACCGAAACATGCGGTTTTTTGGAACAGATGATATTTTCCTTCATGAAAAGAGACAGTGCGGTTATCTAATGTCATCCTTTTTCTTTGTGGAGGTTCAGTGTGTGTCCTCACCTATACAAAGAAAGTAAGATGGGAGCTGAAGAAATGGAAGGTTGAGTGAAGCCACATGTAACTTTCCAGGTTTGATCATACAGGTGGTAACTACTGAATTTGCTTCTGCTCTGCAAGTTAAAAGCAACTGTTAGCTGAAATTAAAGTAGTGTGCACATGGCATACTACTACAGCAGGTTTAGTTCCATCTCAGGCCTATCTGAAGAGGTAAAAATGGATTCTTAGTCTCCATATCTTCAGAAAGGACAAGATTATTGTCCTGTAACTTCAGTGAAGATGCACAAGAATAGCGCTGCAACAGTTATGTCCATTTTTGAAGATCTCAGAACCACTATTTGCTTGGGTCTGCTGCATATACACATTCTTGTTTATGAACAGCAGAAATAAGTTAGCAATAAATAGCCTGAAGAAACTCTGCTATGCCTTGTATCACTTTTTAGGTTGACAGTTAATTCACTTAGTAAACTTTCAGGCTACTAGATTAGAGTATCGGGGAAGGGACAGCATACTCTCTTGGTTCATTTCCAGTAGTGACACCATATTTAAAACATTCAATTGTACAACACAGTCACATGCTTTAGAAATTGATTGCTTTTTAAAGAAAATTAAGTACTTTACTTTTTTTAAAAAAATCCACAAACACAAATATTGGAAATGCAACAAGAATTGAACTAGAATGAGCAGTGACAGAACTCTTGCCGTGTTATGGCTGCTGAGTGCCCACTGACTTTGGTAGCTTCACAGCAGGTCAGAGAACAGACTTGCACATCTCAAAGGATCAATGTAGCCAGAATAATTCTACATCTTCGTTTACAGGCTTAGCAGTGAAGCCAATAACCAGGATGACTTTGGGACTGAGCTATTATTTCCTTAGTAAAGGTGGTGCCTCAAAGTCTAACTTCAGGCAAAAGAAAATCTTGACTGGACACTTGTCTGTGAAGCATGAATTTTAGCATGTTGTTCAGGCATTCATCACACCCAGTCCACTTGTTAAAACATTTATATTACTTCAAGGGACCACAGTCACCATCAGCAGTCAATAAGAAAAGAGACAGAACTGATCGTGCTTGTTACACTGGCAAACCACCAAACACAGAAATGTTTCTTCCTTAGGCAAGGTTATACAAGTCAAACTAGAACTGAATCAGCTTTAACTTTATTATCTTTAAAAGTTACATTAAGAAACAACCTTATTACTGTAGTGTAGATCTCCTACCGTCTCTGTAATAGAGAGCACAAATGCTTATACATAAACATTGCTTGCATGAACCAATTAATGTACTTAAAAATAATTTCTCTCTTTTCTTTATTTGTTTAAGGAAATCACTACTATAATAAAGTCACAGAAGTAAACAGAAGTTGTGTTTCTTTCTTAACGGAGTACTGTGAAACTGCACAAGTTTGCTGTGGTTTGTAACACGCTATGTAATGGCACTGGAGTCCCAGTACCATGTCCTTTTATTTTTTTATACAGGGAGTAGAAGATTTGGTCCTAAAGTTACTTAAAGGAACCTGAAAGATCAGGCACATACATTCAATTTCTATATGAATACTTATTGCTAGATAAACAGTATCAGATATGCATCATTTCCAAAACAACTGAATGTTATGTGCATTCAATAAGAGCAGACATCAGCTCAGCTGTGCTGATAATTGGGACACTTATTCATAGGGCAAGATACGACACGAGTATCTAGGCTCAAATCAGAAGGTTAGAACATGGGAAAACAGAACAAAGAGGAATTTAAAAAATTTCATAATAGATATTATATGTGATTTTCTTTACAAATGCCTTAACTGCCATATTGTTCATATCTGTGACTTCCTACTATCTTTTACCTACTAGAATACATTTAAGTGAAGTATTTTCTGAAAAAAAGTATTTATGCATTTAACAAAACCTGTTATTTACTAACAACACTAATGAATCTGAAGGGAACAGCACACATGCTGTTTTACTACTGGGCATAAAAGTCAATATTCTCAAAAATAGTGTAGCTTACATAAGGTAAGGCATCTTCACAGTATGGCTCTCACCAGAGCCAATATCTTAACCATAGTAACAATTATCTACAAAGAAAAATATTCCTAAAAATAATTTCAATATACCAAGTATCAGAAACAGACTAACCACATGATGTTCAACAGAGAAGAAAAACATTCATTTATATCAACATGTCTCTTCAATCCCTCCAATGCCAATTAAACAAATTATGCAATTGCACTTGTTACTGAAAAATTTACAGGAACAGACTTGCTCATTGGTATGAATTTTAAGCATCAAAAGTTTAATGTGGTTTTTGTTGGGGTTTTTTTTGTTGTTGGTTTTGTTCGGTTTTTTTGAAAGCAAGGAAATTAATGACCAAATTAAGTCAGTAATTTGTTCCATACCAGGTATTTACCTTTCTGGTGCTTATATAAAGCACCAAGTTGACTATAAAATACTCCTTGGTTTCTTCCAACCATACCAACTCAACACAGACTTTACCCTCTGAATCTGCATAGTCTGTGGTATAGATATGACCCATGTAGTCATAAAGGCTGGATGCCTTGGAAGATAGTTCCATGTAGACTGGGGCACTGAAACACCAGAATGGCTTTCCAGTTTCATCCACGAGAGTAACATCCATCACATAGCAGTCCTACAAACACAAGCAGAAGACATTATTTTCCTATGCTGTGGCACAGTAAGTAGATCTGTCCATGATTTTAGGAGAAATATCAAGGGTTCAAAGAGCAATTTTTGGTATGAAGGCTAAAAATTTAAAATATAATTGACAGTGCTCCACTGACTATCGCAAAGCAACAAATAGTTATTTAGAGGTTTCCTGCAGAAATCAAAATTGCAACCTACAGACGTCAAAAACTGCGCTACAGATGGTAGCACTGCCAACCTAAATCAGACATTATTTCTTGAACATTTTTTAAGCCTTCAACATCTGTCTTTCATTCAAATAATAAGTCCTTTCAATATGAGAAATAAACCTAAGTTTAAACTCAGGTGCTAAACTTGTGTGAGTGCAGCAATGTTTGCAAAGATGCTCAAGGAGACCACTCCCAAGACAGTGTACACATACGACAATTACCTTTATATGCCAGCTATAAATGAAAGGTAAACAGCATTTTTTGAATGGCTGCAAACTTCAGATCCCAAAAAGTTAAGATTAATATATCTTTCTACCTTCCAAATAATTCTTCCTTTTAAAAATTCTTGAAAATATTTCTTCTTAACACTACACAATTATACCATCTTATAATGCTAAAGTCAGGATGCCAATTCTTCAACACTTGCAAACTGATGGTTTCACATGTGCCTTAAAAGCATATGGGTTGTGTGTTGTTGCTAATATCAGCTGTTACCTATTCCCATGAGTTCTGAATCACTAAATGAATCAGATTATCTTAACTATGCTGTATATCTGCATTAGTTCCAGGAGTATCATATGCTCCAAGAACAAACCAACATCACATATTCCGTGTCAAAAAATTAATTAATTTGGAATGCTTTATTTCACTGTACTACGTAGTTGTGCTTCCATTGCTTTAACATTTTTTCCATTATTACTGTACTTCAATCAAAGAATACAGAGCAGATGGCACAAACATAAGAGTTAATGTGAAACATAGTTTTCCTAAGTTTGTTACTGTAGACTGTGCTGAAAATACAAAATTCAAACCAAATCTGATTACCATTTAATAACTTACATGAAGTACAAATTTACTTGAAACAATAAAGAATTAGTATTTCCTGGTCCGACATCTTGCATATCAAAGGCCAATTATGAAGAGTAAAGCAGGGTGGCCTCGAGTGTTGGGGTTTTTTTTCCTTCCCATGTATTTCCAACTATCTGTACTTCAGCAATTTTTTTTTTAATAAAAAATACCCAGAAGTGCCTAAAAAAGCTTTTTTTTTTTTTTGCTTAGATTATTGGAAAAAATTCAAACAAAATTAAAAAAAATCCAATAAAATAAAAGCAGTGGCATGTTCTGCTGCCATGGCTGATTTGATTTGGCCTTCACATGTTTTAAGAGTTTGAGATTTATATTAAAAGCAAAACTGAATTCTACCCACAGCTATATATTGACATGCACAATCTCTCACCACAAAAAGAGGGGTTAAAAAAAAAAAAGATTTTTTTTTTCCTAGAAACAAATATTCAGTATAACTTATGCTGTAAGCACAAAGGACAGAGCTAAACTGAAGACTACAACCATAGCTCTCTGCTTCCTCTGACAGTTAATTTCCCAGATTTTTATGTGCTACTCATGATTATTTTCATAGAAGAAAAAATTCTGCCAAGCAGCCGTAAATCATATAGAATCATAGAATGGTTTGGGTTGGAAGGGACCTTTAAAGATCATCTAGTCCAACACCTCTGCCATGGACAGGGACATCTTCTTCTAGACCACGTTGCTCAAAGCCCCCTCCCACCTGACCTTCAACATTTCCAGGGATGGGACATCCACAACTTGCTTGGGCAACATGTTCCAGTGCCTCACCACCCTCATCCTAAAAAAAAAATTCTTCCTAATGTCCAATTTAAATCTACCCTCTTTCCCTTAGAAACCATTGTCCCTTGTCTTGTCGCTACAGGCCTTGGTAAAAATAAAGAAATAAATAAATAAATTAAAATAAACTAATTCAAGCCTACGTTATGGTTCTTAATGAACACTCATGGCAGTTAAAGAAAGATAGCAAACAATTGCCATAAAAGTGTTTTCTTTTTAGCTTGAATTCCTTGTAATTACCAACATACAACATTTTTATTAACACACATAGGGGAAGGATTTATTGTTCTTTTGAAAACAAACACCCAACTCAAAAAAGTTTAGTACAAACTGAGAAAAAATGCAAGTGAACGAACTTGTTACTATGCAAACAAGGAATTTGAGGAAAAAAAATTGCTATGAGCAATTAGAGAGGGAGGACTGAATGGAAACTGTAATCTAAGGTCAACTGTATGTTCCCAGCAGATACTAGTAGATTACTAACTTTTAAGATAAATTTTATATTCCTTATTCCATAGGAAAGCTGGCTGACAGTATAAACTATAAACAAGTATGTGACTGTCTATGAGCAACATATTAGGTTATCAAACAGTTATGCAGGATTAACAGAAACAACAGTTTTATTAATTTTTACTTTTTTCAAAGTACATGCCAAAATTGAAATCAAGTATTGAACGATATCATTTTTCAGTAGTGCTTAAGTTACATTTATCAGAATTTTTGTTACTTCTGAAATATTCATGAAGGTGAGATACGTTAAAAATATGTGCCTTCACCACTACCGCAAAATCTACAGAACTACCCTCAAACTTTCTTTAAAATAACTATTTTAGGAATTTTATACAGGAGAACGAGTGAGAATTCTTCTAAAATACAAACAGTTAATCCAGCTGACCCATGTACATGACTCAAGAGCTAGGTGCTGACTGCATGAATGTGGACTGTAGTTTCTGCCTGTACCCATCGGAATCAATTCTCCAACAGTTTATAACTTTCATTGCACATACATGCTACAACAGAACTGCAGAGCATTTCCCCAGGAGTTCAAGACTTAATGTCGGGGTAGGGTGCGGGGGGGGAAGGGAAAACAGCAAAGCAAACAAAAACCCCCACAAAAGGCAAATCTGCAGTACATTTTTTATCCATCATTTCCAAGCAGTGCTGGTCAGCCACAGCATCTTTGCTGAGTGGAAAGCACTGGAGTCATCACACATGCATAATGGGTCTATCATGCAATCTAGACTATAAAACAGAAAGGATAAAACTCTCCCCTCCCCCCTCAAAATTCACATCGTTTTTGCAATATTTGAATTGAGACTTTTCTCTAGTTACAGACACCTTCCACAAATAAAAACTTTTTTTTTAAATTGACATATTTAAGATGCACAAACATAATTCTGTTTTGAGATAAGCATTGACAAAAACAAAAAATTTCTGACCTTTACATTGCCTTTAAATGCATCTGTTTCCCAGGATAAGCCAAGTGTCCCAATAAGAGGCAGGTGCTTCGTATTATCCTTTAAGCTTACAACTGTGAGCCTCAAATATCCATTTGCAATGTCACCTGAAAATATTAACAATATGTAACATTATACTACTACAAGTCAAACTAAGCCCAAGTACACTGTAAATGTTCCTGCTGCTTTTCTCCATGTCTTTAATTTCCTCCCACTCACCAATAAGGAACCCTGGCATGCACCAGTATCTAGATACCAAGCACATTATAGGGAATTTAAGTTGCAGTTCAGGCCTTTGATTCTGTGATACACAGTAGAAGCAGCAGCTAAAAATATTTGGTATATTTGAGTATAAAAATCTGAATGCCACCCAAATGATTTATGCAAGAATGCAAGCAGTAAATTCCATGTTCAGTATTTAAATTTCATGCCACTAGTGCCTCCGTCAGTGCCCACTCCCCCAAAGACAAGCTCAACACATAACATATGAAATAAAATACGAGATACCTACCCCCCTTTCTTTTTTTTAAATCTCTCTGCTCTGTCTGGTAACTCAAATAACCCTATGCAACAGGGTATAAGGATAACTATCAGTCCTCCCTGGAAAGGATATTGCATCATTTAAACTGACAAGCAGTATGCCTATATCAAGGTTTTAAGTTATGGATTTTTTCATTTTTTAAATAGCTTTCCAAAGGCCCACTTTCATTTTTTGACAGAATTATTAAGATTTCTTTGTGGCTTTTTTTTTATTATTATTTTATTACTACACATAACCATATTTCTTTGGTATGTCTTCCTCTCTCCCCAGAAGAAACCAACTTTTTTTAATTGTTCTTTTTTCCCTTGCTATTGTAGGAGGAAAGTTAACCAGGGAGTCCAACGTCCCAATTATAATTTGGCGTACATCATAACAAGCAAGATCTCTGGTTAAAAAAAAAAAAAGGCATCACATTATGACACAAGCAGACTTCTTAGTAGGATATTCTTTAAACAGATTTCCTTGAACAAGAGATAGTCTCTTAAAAGAGCAAATGAAAGCCCTAGAGACCTCAAAGAAAAAAATAATTAAAAAAAAAGAAAGGAATGGAGCCAAGTATGTAGCACTTGCAAGAGACAGAGAGGAAGAGAGAGAAGGAATTCCCAGGAAAATACTGCATGTCAGGATCCAGTAGCAGGCCCTGGATGGTAAGATGATAACTGAAGGGGCTTGTAGAGGTTTAAGACGCAAGTGGCAAAAGTGAAAAAAAGAGAGAAGTGTTTTGCCTGTGGTTCTCCTTCAATCAAGCCCCAGTATCAGCATGAGGCTGAAGACAGAAACAGCAACACCAGAAAGGCTGGCTTTGAGTTAAAAAGCTGAATCCCGTGTGCAGGAGCAGCAAAAGCCTTTGCCTGGTGGCTACTGAAGGCGCAGTGACAGAGAAAGAGAGCCCACAGTTTACCACAGAAGCCAGAAAATTTCTCTGAATTGGTACTGTGGGGACAAGCAACTCCCAAGAGATGCTTGGCCACAAACCAATGCTGGAAAGACATCACTCACAAGCAGGGAGTTCAAGGAGTACTTACTGTGTGGAGGAAGCAGCCCAATGCATGACAGAGGACAGAAGCGGCAGGTTTTTCAGGACAGACACTGTCTGGAACAGGAGTGTGAATACAGTGAAACCAACACGGCTATGCTCAGGAATTTTTTTGTATGGTTGAAGGAATATGCATCACTCCAGACAGTGATACCCACTGTCCTTGCAGTGAAGTCCCAGAGAACTCAGTGAGGAAAACATAAGCAGAATTCACTTTCAGGATCCAGCTCAAAGTGCAAAAAAGGCTATTAAGTTGATACCTACCCAAGTGGTTCAGTTCCAAACCTCAGTAAATCAAATCCAATGACAAGATTTCATTCAAGATAAAAATATTTCAGATAAATAGTCAAGCTTTACTGAGTTAACATTGAAAGCCCTCATTTAAAGTTGAGCTTTTATACAAGAGACTTTAAACAACATCAGTCAACAAGCACTTTTTCCAAAGGACTATTCAGTTACCTGCAATTCAGGTTTGAATGTAAGCAGCTATATTCCTCTCACTCATTCAAAACAAATGAAAGTTTTATTGGAATAAAAACAGATTAAAAAAACCCATACCACTAACAAATTAATGAAGCCCAGGCTATCACTACTATTGCATGGCATTAATAACATGAACTGCTGCATTGCTAGACAGGTCACCTGGCTCAGGTGCAAGTCATAAATCCCCTATTGCAGTTACTTCTTAACTTTAAGCCAGAATGGAAATAGGAGACACAGGTCAGGAACCTGAAGGCTAATTATTCATGTGTTAGTTAATCCAGTCTTTATAATTTTTTTTTTAAATATAAAAGATCCACTGCAGTCCTTATATCCAGAAGAAAGAAAAAGTATGCCTAGATCAGCAAGAAGCTAAAGTGCTAAGTACTGAAATCTCCCCTTCCTCATCCCAGCCAGATGATAAAAGGAAATTAAAGGGCAGAGCAAGCTATGTTAAACATACCAAGGGAAACACAGAGGAAACAAATTGGACAGGGCTTTCTTCAGCCTGATCTAGAATTTGTTTCATTGCCCCGTTATAATGTCTATAGTCCTGACTTTATGCAAGACATGTATAGCAGCAAAGAAGCCCTTTAATCACTGTAGGTTATAGGGAACAAATATTTCCAAATAAAGGGAATACCAATATAGAGAACATATATCATGTAGACAAACCTCAGAGGAAAGAAACAAATAGCCCAGTAGTTCAAAGGCACTTATTTTAGCTAAAAGGCAAGCGAGTTTGTTTTGCTAACCAAGCCTTTGTTGCAAGTTGTAATTTTATCATTATTTTCACAGGGAAGGCTGTGCTTAACTCTACTTCTGGTGGCAACAACCAGCCTTATCATGCTGAAATGGTCATTTAAACTACAAATCAATCTTCAAGGTCAAGCAAAAGCTTTTCAAAGACATGATGTGATATTTTACAAACAAATCTTAAGAGCTCTCTAAACACACAAAAATCACCCCATCACATTTTGCAAGCAGAACACATCTATTTACATCAACACAGACTAACACTGAAAAGCCAAGCTTAGACTACCATATGGCTACAAAGCTATGCTTAAAAAGTGGAAAACCTAGGTAAATATATTTCAAGAATGTTTATTAAAAAGCTAGATGGAGTATTCATGGCTTCTGAGTCATATGAAAAGCCTGTCACGGCTTCCTGAAATGAAGAACAGTTTTCTAGTACCTTCAATTCGAAAGTATTTAGCATATTCACCCTAAAGTATCTGTCAACAAGACCATATTACCAATTCTTTTTAAATGGAAGGAGCGTAAAATAAAATGCTAAAAGACAGACAAAACACAGTGGCAAAACAGCTAGCTACTGCAGTGCAAGTATTAATAACAAAAAAAAAAGATCTGAAGCCATATATTCTCCATCGACTTGATTCAATGAAGTGTGATATAACTTTTTTAATGTAATGTTAAGAATTTTGCAGAAAGAATTGAAAATAGAGGAACAAAATGAAGCACAACATTAATAAACACTAACAAAAAGCAGACAAATATAAAACTAAACATAAACAAATCAGTTATTCTGCAGAATAACAAATGGGCATTCCCTGGTAATCCAGGAGTGTCTACAGCTTCCTAATGGAAACAAATAAGTAAAACCCCAGTATAATAGCTGACAACTGATCTGTGTCTCAGGTAGTGGAAATTGCCATTGGCATGTCGTATCAATGATTTAAAATAATTCTGGATTGAGTAGAAAATCTTAAGAAATAGAAAGACTTCTCATGATGTTGGAGAACTCCATCCTTCAGAGCCCTCCCAGAGAATGGGACAAAGAGTACCATTAGAATGGAGTCTAAACAAAAAAGTGCAAACCATCAAATACAACCAGCTTGGACAAACCTACACTGCTGGCCACACTCAGAAACACCGTGTTTACCAGAAAGAGCAAAGTGAACAACAAATTACCGTGAAGATACGTGACAGCAGACAGCCATAAGCTGCCTCACTATATCATTTTTGAACACGCATTATGGAGGAAAGCAAGCATTTTCCAAAAGGAATTACTGTGCAAGTACATGGAAGGGAGTAGATGACAAATGAGCTTATTGCCTGCAGAACCACAGCTTCAGCTGGCTGGTGTCCTGTGAGAGAAGAATCAGGCATCTGTCACACAGATAAAGGACACAAAGCCGAAGCAGTTCAGAAAACAATTGTGATCATAAAACAGATTCTCTAACTAGCAAAGTGAGATGACATCACAATTGTAGCTCCTGGACACTTGCTACAATTTGCATAAACATCAGCTTAATCTTTAACAGAGGTAGCTTCTAAGCACCAAAAAAGCGATACCAACAAAGAAAGCATGCCACATGCTGCTTTCTCTTGTACAACTGTATTGCTAGGAGCATAAAATTTTCATTTTAGAAAACAAAACATGACATTCACCTAGAAAAACAAACCCTAAACCAAAAAGCCAATCCTCTAGTCAATTTACAGAATATTTTGTGGGTTTTTTGAGGGTATAAAGAGGATTCCTGTATTGAACAACACCTCAGGAGAGATTTCTATTGCTACATGGATAGAATGTCACTGAAGTTTTACCCTTCGAAGTATTCCTTTATTTCAAGCTTACAGCTTTTTGGGAATCTGAAAACATGTATGTTTCAAATTCAAAGGACTACAACACTCCACACTGTGCACAAGGCTACAGTCTAAATGACAGTTCTTGGAGTCATCAAATACACATTAAAAAAAAAAAGTCATGAGGAAATTTGTTCTAACACTGTAAAAGTACTCAAGCCTGGTAACAGTGCCCTCTGCTGTCTTCATTAAAAACAGTATTTTCTCAAATCAACAGAAGGTTCATTAGTGCTGTTATCAGAAAAATAACAGGGAGCAGGAATTAATTTACAGTGTTTAATTTTTTAATTTTAAGTTTAATATTTTAATCTGTCTCTACTGACGAAAAGACATGTGTAGCTGCAGGCAGGGTCGTGTTGAAGTTCACCCATATATTTTGCAAAACCCTACTAGAATTATTAAGTTGGGCTGTACCTGGAACAAGAAGAATAGCCAATCATGTATCATTAAAAGAAATTTTAATAATTGAAAAAAAGCAGCACAGTCAAAAACAACCACTGAAATTGTTTATTACACAATGAAAGGATGTCAGAATAGGCAACCTTAAGCTGACCTAAACAAAAACTATAAATTGTAAAGTTCACAGTATCTTCTACAAATATATTTAAATATTCAATCTGTCAAAGCACTTTCAGTATACTTGAGAAGAATTCTATGGAAACGGGTCTCCAAAATATATGGGGATAAACTCACTCTCCCTTATAGCATACAAGTGGAAGGAACATCAACCTGCACCAAAAGCTATGCCACTGCATTATTAACTCATCACCGAACTAAATGAAAATATCCTGACAATCTGCAGAACTTATATCTCGGACCTGTCACTATGTCAATGTAATAGCACGCAGACTTCATATAGAGCAAGCTTACAACACTACACAATGCACCATGCAGATATAAAGAAATCACACAATGAACAAAAAGATAGCTTACTCTTAAATATCCATTACAATTTCTCCCCTTAAAACAGAGATATTGGATATAAGAGGGAAAACATAACAGCAGGGATCATTTTAAAATCAGACATTACTGTACTGTCAACTCTACCTTTTCTGCAGAAGAGACTCTTGAATGTACCACACAGGTAGGTGCAGCTTCCACCGTGCATATCAAGATGTAGACTGTAATCATGCAGTCCATATTCTGGGTCAACATCATCCAATACAGGTTTATCAGGTGGAAGTGCATATTGACTTTAAAAATAATAATAGAATTAAGCAAAGGGGGAATGACTTACTAGAAAGAGATACAGTAAATAGCACTACACTCTCCTGTCATCTTAGGAGAGGTTATAAGAGGAAAAAAAATTATTAGAAGATACAACTTTTCTTCTTTATTAATCCTTTTGATAACCAAACATCTCTAGTTCATCATACTTCTTTTAAGCT
>VWZL01001528.1:169970-235144 GCA_013396915.1 Stercorarius parasiticus
CAGCTTAAAAAAAAAAGAGTGACCAGGACGGCAGTCGCACGGCGCCGCGGGCAGGCCCACCCCCTTCCCCGCTGCCGTCTAACGATGGGCAGGCTCCCGCCCCGTGAGGGCGGGCGGTGGCGGCGCTCGGCATGGTGGTCGTTGTAGTGATCTTGCCGGGAGCGGTTCCCAGCGGCGGGCGCAAGAGGGAGCCTGCTCTAACTACCGCTCCCAGGGCCCGCCGCCGCTGCCACCGCCTCTTCCCCTCCCCTCCGCCCCTGAGAGTTCCGCTGGGGCGATAGCGAGGGGCGGCCGTCGGCGGGCAAAGGGTAATGGGGGCCCCTGACCTGGAGCGCCGGCCGCGGAGCCGCGCTCGGCTGCCCTGACTCTTCCCCGAGGGATCGGAACTTTCCGTGTATCTCGGTTGATCTCCGCCGGAGCTCGGCGAGGGCGCTGGGGAGCCGTGCCCCGGCATGCAGGGCGGCGGGCGGCTGCGGGCCTCGCTGGGGAGGTGGCTGCTCGCCACCCCTGGCTGCGCCCTGCTGGGGACCGGGCCGAGGCTCTGCCTGAGGTGGCGGCCCCAGCGCGCCCCCCTGCTCCGGTCCGCCCAGCAAAGTATCGGGACACAAGCCGGGGGACTGAGGGGTGAAAAACCTGGCGATAATAGCAAATATGTGTCGGTGCAAAGGGGTCGAAAAGAAGAAACCGTGCTGTCGGCGGCTCAGAAAGGTAAGGCGGGCTGTGGTCGCTCCTGAGTGGGAAGACCGGGCACGGCTCAAAGGGGCTGGCACGGGGAAAATTACTGCTGCAGATGAGATTTTAGACCTCCAAAACTCTAGATTAAAAAAAAACCAAACCCAAAAAGAACCCCAACCCACAATTCTCAGAAAACCGACAACCCCTTTTCTTTTCCCATGGTGTTTGCAGCAGTCGATACGTTTCAGTGTATGTATTGCACAAGCAGAACAAAGTTGCGTGACTTCCTCCAAGCAGCTTGTTGACCTAGCATTTAGGTCACATCAGGGATAAGATGTAGTAAGATGTAGCTTCTCATTTCCGTTTTCAAAGTCAATACATACTTTGGTCTAATGTCCCTCCTTTTTATTGTTCATTTGATTGAGAATAAATAGAATCAGTTATTTTCCCTGTGTGCAATTTATAAGCTTATGCTTTTTTATTTTTACTTTTTCCTTTGTTTGCATAAGGATTGCAATGATAGCGTTTATATGGTAGCTTGAATACTGCAGTGCTAAATAGCTCATTATTAAAGAAACTAGCTCTCATGCTACATGAAAAGTAATAATAAGTGCTCTTGTGGGTCTTGAAAATACCTAGTAGGAAAATAGAAAGTAATGAGGCTTAATAGAGATATAAATATGCCCTGCATAACATAAAAGACATTCTGTGGTCTCTTTCTTTTAGTGATGAGGCATTATGGAAGCTGTTATTGGAATTTTTTCTTCTGCCAAAATGTTACTTGAGCTGTAGACTAATACAAGAGCATTAATATAACAAAGCTATGCAAGTCTTAACTATCCAAGGTTGTAACTTCTGCATTGTTTTCTGTCTTATTTCAGTGAAAGAAGCTGGAAGAGACTTTACCTACTTCATTGTGGTGCTTGTTGGAATTGGTGTTACAGGTTATTTTTAAAAATTGTATTCTTTATCGGAAGACGCTTTTCATTAATTCCATCTGGTTTGATTAGTTGTCATTCCATTTGCTGTTGTTTCTGTTACAGGTGGTTTGTTCTATGTGATTTTTAAAGAGCTATTCTCTTCTTCTAGTCCAAGTAAGATCTATGGAGATGCCTTGGAGAAATGCAGATCTCACCCTGAGGTTGGTTTTTGAACCTTAGTCATGAGTTTGTTTCCCAGTGGTTCCTGTCTCTCTTTGAGTCAAAAGTTTGCACAAGGAATCTCACAAGCAAAGCTACAGAAGGAAGCACATGGTGCTCAGCAGGCAAACACCATCAGATCTGCTGATGCTTTTAGCTGGTCAGAGGTGGGTCAGCTCCAATTTGGAGCCTAAATTAGGACAAGTTAATGCAAGCACTGAGCCTGAGTAAATTAGCCTGCTAAAAAACAAGTTAAGGGAGTGTACTACAGCACAACAACTGATGGAAATAGAGTGTCTGCCCCTTCAGAGCATGGGCTTGTGTCTCTGTAAAGAAAGTCTTATAGACATACCTGAGTGATTACTAAATATAGTACTTAAGGAGTTCTGCAGTTAAGGGAGACAACTGGTCTCACTTAAGTTTTGTAGGTCTCGCCTGGCTGCCTTTACTCAGTTCTTCTGACAAGGTTCTGTCATTCTGTGAAGCACTGCATAAGTATTCAGGAATTTAAACTCTTCATTTGAAACAGGATTAGCATTTCTGTGGCTAACAGGAAAAGAGAAAGAGAACGGTCATGTGATCACACAGTCGCATAAGATAGCTAGATGTAAACAACAATCCATCTAAAACTAAATTCTAAAAACCACTACTTCAGGCAAGACAAGAAATGCATGGAATAGCTTTCAAACAAGGTTGCCACAGATGCCACTGAGGATGACTTAGAAATGAAGTGACAAGTTGTCACTAGAATAAAAATGAAGATTGCTTTGGAGCAAATTAGTGGAATTAAAACATCTCTCCAGTATTTACACAGTTTAAAACTAGGTTAATTTGGTCTGGCATTACGGATCTGAAAAAAAAAAAAAAAAGAAAAATAATTGAATTCCTTAAGTGGTAGTGTTTTTCAGACAACATGAAGGGGAGCGCATTTGCATTTTAAACTTTGAAACATATTCTCTTGGAGGAGATATGAGCAAGTATTTAATACTTTTTTCCCTTTTTACACAAAACGTCAGTAAAGTATAAAATACACAGTAAGAAGGGAGATTAAAATGTCATAATCTCAGAGGATGGTATAAATGGAAGATACTAGTAGGATTTATTTTAGACATTTAATATGTGACAGTAAAGAAAAGCACTGAAATACAGAGGAATTTTGCTTACACTGTCTTCTTTCATAAACTCTTCTATTCTTAACACATCAGACTTACAAGGGGCATTTTGTTGAAAGAAAACACATTCACAGCAGGGGCGTGAGCTGATACTGGAATATCTGTTTGAATGTGATACCTTCTGACAACTCAAACCTCTTCTCTCTTGTAGATAATTGGTGTTTTTGGTGAATCTATTAAAGGTTATGGGGAAGCAACAAGAAGAGGAAGACGGCAGCTTGTCAGGTACCCTTTGGTGTTTGCCCCATACAGACACTAGTTTTTGCACAGCAAAAACATTTTGGGTCACATCAAAGCAAGTTAGGTCTAGATTAATGAACAGTATGTGACGTACCGTCACTTTTGAGTGCAAATGAAAGCAGTTTTTTGTATAACCTCTTGCGTGGCACATACCACTAAATACAGTGCACATGCAATACAAAACAGCAATTCTGAGTGCCTCAAAACAAGCAAAGGTCAGCACAGAAAGCACAGAGCTGGTCTCTCCAAAAAAATAGGACGAGTCTGAAGAGAGTAGTACAGAGGCGTAGGCGTGCATCTGTGGCGCAGGGATCTGACTGAAGTGTACAGTCTGAAACCCTCAAATAGAGTGAAATTGTTCTTTGAAAAATTGGTTTTTTGAGAGTTTTTCTGCTTTCAAAGGAGTAATCCTTATCAGGCCAGAAAGAGCAGGAGGTACTGACTTTCAAGAATCCGGCTTGCTCTGTTTAAAGGTTGGCTGGGTCTGACTGTACAAGTTGTAGTTGCTGCAGTGATTATATTGTCCTGAGCTGATCTGCAGTATTCACTGCCTATTTCTTATATTGCTTTTTGGTACTTGAGGCCACATCTCTACTGTGTATTTAACAGAACATCTCTCACCTAAACCTTTCATGAGCGTGTCTTTATTCTCATTTTGAGGGAAGCAACAGAACTGATTATTACAAAAGCTAAATCCTCCCTGCACTATAACCCAATAGGGGCTTTGTCTTTATTGGGTTCTTTGACGTGAGTTTATTCAAGGAGGTTTCATGTAGGATGGGACACATAAGCCCAGGTACAGAACTTGAACCATGAAATTGAAATTTATTTTTTTTCTCGAGGAAGGTGAATTTTACTGGTGGAAGTTTATCTTTTGACCAGACTCTGTGAAAAAGTGTTTAAAGTGGAGCCGCTAAACAAAAGGGATATGCACAAATGTTCTAAGCATCTGTCTGTAAAATAAACTAGGTAAATAAGTGAATGTACTGTCAGCTTTCCTACTATTTAATTTCCGTTATTTTGAAAGTCTAGTATTTCAAATAAATTGTTGAGCTGAGGATTTTGTAAGATTATAGTGTTTGTGTCTGTGGTGCAAGGATGACCTTGAATGTCTCAAAAATGTACAGATGTTATGTGTATGAACATTGAATGTGAATTTACTGCAGTAAGGCTCTTCATTTATCTTTGTTCTCTGTAACCCATTATGTCACCTTAAACTATATTGGAAGTTTAATTCACACAGTGTGTATCTGGCCATGATTCATGGAAATAAGAGCTTGGTGGTATGCAGCAGTTAGTTATATTTCAGTAGGAAACAGGAACTGGCACCAGAACTCTAGTTTGACTGTTAGTTTCTGAAAGTGGTCGCCTCCAAAGTGGTGTGACCTTTCTATTTATCTAATATTTGAGCACAACCTAACTCCAGTCTAAATATCAGCATTTAGGTTGGAGATATACCAGTGCCAAAGTTACGCAAATTCAGTAGAACAAAATTATTGCCAAAATAAGTAAAGCATATAGTAAACTGTTTCGATGTGATTTAACCAACCTGATAATTAAGTTGATAAAACATTCTGTGTCTGGTTTGGCTTGGTTAACTTAGTTTTTAAGTGCCTAAGAAAACCCCTTGCAGTCTTGGTGATGTGAGTATTCCTTTCTAGATGTCAGGCTCTGAATCTGGGGGTTCTTTAGAATAAATACAAGGAAATTACAGAATCTTCAGGCATTGGATTGCTGTTGATTTTTGAGGGGAGGACTAGGGTGAGGATATTTAAGCACTTCATTTGTTAATCCTCAACTTCTGACTAGTTCTTCTAACTGCACTAGTCCTTACACGTTCACTGTAAAGCTTGGGAAGAGCAGTAGAGAAAGAACCCATGGTAGCATAAGGACTGCTTCGGAATAGACTTTCTCAAAAAATAGTTATGCAGCTTCTCTAAATAAGAAGTTTAAATTTGAAGTTTAACTAACTAGCATATAATATGTATCCTTGCTGTGTGGGTTGGGTTTTTGTTTTGTTTTGCTGTTTTTAGTCACATTGAATACGTAAAGGATGGACTGAAATATATGCGTTTGAAGTTCTATATTGAGGGCTTTGAATCAGGAAAGCGGGGAACAGTCCATGTGGAAGTCAAAGAGGTATGTATAATTGCTTGATATAGCTGATAAGCTTAATCCTGAACTTAAACTACCAAAGAGGAAAAAAAAAAACAGAGCCTTAAATTGTTTTCCTTGTAGAATCCTGAGAAAGGAAGATTTGAGGTCCGCTACATATTTGTGGATGTTGACACCTATCCTAGAAGAACCATTTTCGTAGAAGACAACAGATAGCCAACGATCAAAGTTGCTGCCTCATCTCATTGAGTATTGGATGATACTGGTGTAGCCAGTCTACACATGAATTGTTCGGTGTTCTCAATTGTATCTTGCAGCTTTGGGGTTGTGTTACAGGACTCCGTTACGGTCTTTTGTAATAACTGATACAGGATTTGACGTGAAGCCGATGAAAAGTAGTAGAGCCAAGCCATCACTTATGGCAAATACTTTTGACATAGGAAAATAATGGCTCATAATAAACAGTTTAATGGTGGATAATACTTCTTCACACCCAAAAACTGAGTCTTCCTAGATTTTAGGTTTGGATGGGGAGCTTTTTGTCTTCCTTTGCTTGGATTTCCTACTAGCACTGCAATAAAGAAAGTGATATTGTAAGTGTAGACAAACTCACTGTTTTCATTCTGAATACCTTTGTGTAGATGAGAAGGTAAAATAAGAATGTTAGTGATGCAAAGGGTATCTAGCCCAAAGACTGTAAGAATATGGATTGTGGAGGCACAAATTCTTGGCAAATGACTGAAGATAAAGGCTTCAATATTGGTATCTTCTAAATAGATTAACAGCACACAGAACAGCAGTACTGTCTGCTCCTTCCAGCGTTTGCCATGCTGCTCCGCTAACTAATGACAGTATTGTAACTGCTCAGCACTGCCCACAGTTTTTCGATTAACTTAACTAAATCTTTCCAGGATTCAGATTCATATAGGTTTACCCAAACCAAAAAGCTCAACTTATGAGCAAATACCTCACCTGGGTTTCTTTCTTAGTGTGACATGGCAGATAGCAGGCATGACCCTGTGTATTAATAATCAGACTCAGTTGTGCCTATTTGTCAAGCAGCACCAACCAAAAAATTTCAAGCTTTAGCTTCTTATATTTAACCACTTTCTCAAACACCAACTAATGCATTTTTCTGTAGCTACTATGAGCTTTTTCAGTTATCAGTCCTTATTACAAGTTCCTTTAATGGTACATCTGGACTGTTGTAAAGTTCATACAATGTTCCCTCGTAGACTGTAGAGTGCCACAAATATCATATATAGACCTTTAGTAATACTTTACTGGATTTTAGCCATCCTGTCCCTCTGTCTCCCAGTAATCTCATTTGCATAATCATAACAACTAAACATAATACTTCGTTGAACCTGGACAGCTTTGCTTTCTATTAAGCCCTACAACCTTGACTTCAGTCAGATCCTCGTATTGTTTGAAAGTATTCAATGAAGAGGAATCATGCATTCATCCCAGTTTGTGAGCAGGGCAGCCACCAATGTCCATCTGCGTTAAACTGCAAGGCATTTTGGAGTTTCTACACTGTATACAGTATAACTGGCTTACACTGTGCAGGCCAAAGGGATTCTTACAAACCTTCGAACATCAGTTGAAACTGACTGAAGCGATATCATATCCATGAGTTTCAGCAGAGTTATAAATTTGTGTGCTTCCTTTCATCCCTCAATGGAAGCTTATAAAGACTAACATCCCACAATTTTACTCATAGTCAAAAGCTATGGAAGTCTGTGTCAGTGGCTACCTATTTTAAGTATGAGAAATTGTTGTGGTGCTTGATATGTCGCCATGAAGTAAACTTTAATTTTTACCTACAGTTATTGACATCATTAGTGGCCATCTGGAAAGGCCATAAAATAATGAAAGCAATTGACTCCCATTGTTCTTCATGTTATTGTCTTGAAAGCAGTAGAGTCATAGAATCATAGAATGATTTGGGTTGGAAGGGACCTTGAAGATCCCCTGCTCTGGGCAGGGACACCTCCCAGTAGACCAGGTTGTTTAAAGCCTCATCCAGCCTGTCCTTGAAAACCTCCAGGGATGGGGCATCCACAGCTTCAGTAGCACCTTTTGACTTAGGACTTCCTAATTCTTAGCATTACGCTTGCCAAAACTTCTGTTTCAGAAGAAATTTTCAAACCAACCTAATTGATTTATAATCCATTAAATAAAAGAGGAAAATATCTGAGGCTCTCATTGTTTCATTGCAACCTGCTGCAGTACAGACTGAGAGCATTTACATGTGACATTTACCTGCCATGGGTTATGTCCAGTAGCTATAAGCATGTGTCGTACCACAGTGGTTACCAAAAACCACCTCTGCAAGAGTTTTGTCATGAATGCGAGATGGAGCAGGTTTGTCAGAGCACATCAGAAATAGTGCAAGCTATGTAAGTTTATAATCTCTTACTAAGATTACTAGCCTCAAGGCCATACTATACCTTGATAAAAATGTAATCATTCTTCATCTTTTACAAAGCAAGACTATATAAAAACACACAGTTTAAACTAGAAAATGTAATACTATTTTTCCCCTTCCTTTGTGAGTTCCTACCGTATCAAGCTGCCTGAAAGCCATTGTAAACCTCCATGTCAACGACAGACCTGACAGGCTATGTTTTTTCCTGTAAGTCTGCGTCCCAGCTTTGCTGTTTTATTAATCCAGCTGTGGCTTGTTTTCAGTGGGCTTCACTGCTGGAGAAAGGAGTGCTTCTTAAAGCAAGATGTAAAAAGCATTATTTATAGTAAATGGTGTAGTTATAGCAAAGATAGGTCAGCCAATAGGTTTACTTTTGTCTTGTTTTAGAGCCTTGTTTGCACTGAAGAAACTGTCAGGACTAGAAACTTTCTGGGAAGGAAAAGATGCTGGCCTTATTTAATGATGTTTTTCTAACAGTGCAGGTAGGTGAAATTCTACGTCAGGCTTGTGGTAAAACAGCAAGAATTGGCCATTGCAGTTAACGTGTATGTTTGGCTTCAGCTTGAGAAAACGGATTAAGAATTTGATTATTTGAGATCAGATTTATTTGCAGGTACCAAGGACTTCCTGGCATACATAGAAATATAATGTACTTCAAGGATTGTGTGAAAGAACTGTCTGTTTGGCAATCGGATCCCTGGTTCTTTGGTCCCTTTGAGGCATCAGAACAGAAGTTTTTAAAGTTGTCTGTAAGGCTGTCAGTACTGTGGTTCTTGCACTAAGGGCCCTTGTCATGCTTTGGCATTTGTATCGGGCCACAATATCGTGCTCCCTAGCTGGGAATAAATGCTACAGTTACAGGTGTCAGAAGAAGTCTCGGCAAAGTCAACATAATGATTCTGTCTGGCCCTTTGGCAACCAGTCCAGACCTGTATGAGAAAAATGGAGACAGACCAGAACTAGCAATAAGGAAGAGACGAGTATAATATAAAAGACACAGGTGGATGTGGAGTTGTCCACAGTGCAAGGGACCTTCACGGTTTCTCCATGCTGCTATGAGTGTCTGAATGCAAAGTACGAAGCTCTGGTTTATTCACTGCATTTCAAGAAATCGGAGAATCCAGAGAAACAAATCAGGGGATTACTTTCAAGCTTATTTTTGGTTAGGGTAGCCCCAATGTGACAGGGTTATAAATAAAATTTTTTTCATCCTATACTTACATGGAATGCACCGTTGTCGTTTTCACAATTCATCTTTCTCCTGCGGAGTTGCAAGGCAACAGGTGGGTGAGCACACTGGCTCAAAGCGGCAGGAGAGTAGTGGCACCCTCTGTACCTTCATAAGAAGCAAAACTTCTCACAGGCTGGAAAGAAGTGCGGTGGAAGTATATACCATGTATGAATAATCTTTGTATATCATCCCGCTTTGTAAATAGCAGAATACTAGAGAGGCAGGATAATATTTTGCTTCTAAAAGGGGAAAATAAAATTGCCATTATAAATGTAAAATTGTAATTATCTCCAGGAACTGCTAATTGCTCTTTCCTAACTAAAGCTTAACCCAGTTTTATTTTGTTGGAGTGCAAGGAACATAGCAATTCAGTCAGTGTGCCCCTGTTGGGATGGCGTACAGAGCCCTTTCAGGGTGCCTTCAGTCATCCTCCCTGATGAAGTTGCATTACACACCCTGTCATGGTTAGGTCTAAAGGTTATTCACAGGCTAGGGGAGCTATAGTACTTGCAGCGCTATGTCTGACAATCTCCTTTCCTCTTGGCTCCCTCCCTCAACATCATCACACCTGCAGAGAAAAAGGAGAAGGATCTCAGTATCTGTAATTAGCTTCTGTCATTCACATATTTATAATCGGTGACATGGGCCGTGCCCCTGGATGAATTGTGTGACACAGGTGGCCTTTTTACCACCTAGTCCTAATTACTCTCCTGTTGGCCACATTAATGGAGGGATTTTTAGCTCTAGAAATGTTCTCCTGTAATTTCAGGAGAACATTTGGTATTTTCATTCAAGCTGCCTTTTCTATGGAATAACCAAATTTTCTATGGAAAGCCCAATAAGTAGTGTACTCCATCAGTATATACTTGCTTTCAAGTTACCAAAATGCTAGCTAAATGCAGCAGTAAGGTATGAGCATACACCTACAAAATGTTGAGGAAGGCAAATGGCAGTGAGATCTTCACTGGTGTGTCTTCAAGAAAACTAACCTTAAATATCATTACCTTCAAAATGTTCTGAAAAACACAATATTCCATTTAAACTTCTCTCCTTCCTATCTTGTCTATGTCTAGAAGTAGTATTTATCAGGATGTGTCCTCAGTTCACAAAGTGCTCCTCATGATTTTTTTTTTACTGCCTGCATCACCTCACTAGCTAAACAGATAGATATATAAGAGTATTTTTCTTTATCTGTTTCGAATAGGAGGACACAACTCTAAAGGAGATAACTTTTGCTGCTTTGTGAAAAAGCTGACACTATGCTTGATAAAATGAAGACAAAATAAAAGAAGCAGCAGAAGAAAGCCACCTTTACCTGGACTTAGATATAGTAGTCTTCTTAATTTGGAGAAATGACAAATACAAAGCTCAAATGCTTTCAAATCTCAGTGGAGAAAAGCTTTTGGGAATCCTTCTTCTAATAAAATCTCTTCAGTGAAGAAAAAAAAAGGAACTTCATAGCTTGATTTATCATCCTCCTCCTAGCTAGATACCTATCACCAGCAAGATTATTTAAGCCCCGTGAGATTTCAAGGCTATTAGTTTTATATGTATGTAGTTTGGCTGCAGAAAAACAAGTTAAATGGCTCATGCTAACATAGAAGTCTTGTGGGAACTAGTTACTTCTTTCCATATTCTTCATGAGGCTGAAGTTCCGTTTGTCCCTATGGACCAATCTGGAATCCATGTTTAAAAAATTATTTTCTCAAATGCTGTTTAAAGCAACCAAATATATGGGGACACCATCAAAATTAGATGAAGAAGGTTAGTCCAGCAAGACATGTGTTTTAGAGAACATCGATCTCTGCTGCAGTACCACTTTACCCGGTGGTAGTTTTGCACTGGAGGAGAACAGCTGTGTTCACTGAGTTTAACCGTAGTGTTTTAGAACGCCTGGTTGTAATTGTGAAGGCTGTTAGCCTAGTTTGTTCCTTAAAAAGTTGTCCCTGCTTCACCGGATGATGGTGCTTTCAGTAAGCCGTGCAGAGCTCCTTCTGCATGATGAGCAGTGCAGAGTGCTCCGTCCTCTCACCGGATGATGCTCGGCTGGGGAGAAGACAAAGTCACTGGGATTCACTTTTTGGTAAATACAAGCAATAAATATTTTAGTGTTTCCTTTTTCAAGCTGCTTTCTCTTTTTTCTCTGGGAAAGCACAAAATCATAGTGTATGCTCTACTTTCCGATGTAAAACTGTCATGTTGTTTTTACTAAACCTGTGGAAAAAAATAACGGCCCGGGAGTCAGAGCTAAAACAATGACATTTTCATGGAAATTAAACATATTTTCCAGAGTTAAGTCTTGATCATTACAGAATTAATAAAAATATATATATATATATATTCAAAACCCCATTCTCCTTTAGGAAATGAAAATATGTCACTCACGAGTGAAATGCTGTTTTTCCAGAAACATTGTATGGCAGGCTACGCAAAATGTATTTGAGGTAGGTGTGCAACTTGGTCTTAACTTTCCCATCTCTGCCTTAATTTTTGTGGATACCAAAACTTGTGTTTATACTATAGGTAGCCAACATCCTTAGAGCTGGTTTGTGGGAATAATAATGTTGCTCTGTCATCTAGAAGACCTTTATTTCATCTATAAGACCTCTATTTGAGTCTAGGTCCTGTGTATACTTGCTGCATCGTGACAAAAAGAAATATACCTTCAGGAAATTAATTTTGTGAAAACTTTAAAATATCAAAAAATGACTACTCTTTTACTAAGCTTCAGTAAACTGAAGGAAAAGAAAAATGTTGTTGTGCATGACTGATTGAGTTGAAAAATGACCTTGATACATAAATAATTCCAGTATGGAAATCAAGTTGCAACAACCGACTTAGGCAATGGAGTCATGATCTTGGGAATGGTTGCAAATAAATGCATGTCTGATACAAGAAACTTCAACAAATTCACTTAACAAGCAGAGAAGACAGGAATGCGAACAAGGCAATTATTGTATCACATGCCAACTGCAGAAATAAAAAGACAAAGGAGATGTGCTGGGGGTTTTCATAACTAATTTCAATTCACTTTGTACTCAGCCTCATCTTACTGTCACAAGGGATGACATCCATCCTAATACTCATGGGATTATTCCAATGTGTAAATTATCAGCAACCTAACCTAAGATTAGGTCCAAAAAACATTTGGGGCACATTTTGAGTCAAAGCCCACTTTTAGGATTCATTACAGCCTGCAAACTGATGGAAATACATAAGGAAAGCACAAAGATTTTAAAAAAAACTATAGAAAATTTAAAGGATAAAATGTTTCAAGGAGCAAGTTTAAAGATGACAATAAGGACTCAAAATTGGCCTCTATATATGGGGTTATGAAGTCTGCTTGAAGATCTAGAATACAGTTGGCAGTGGAAAAACAGAGAAATTTGAAATCAAAAAGTTACTCCCTATTTTTTGGGGTGGGAAAAAAAGGCTTAGTCCCCAGAGAGATGTTCACTTGCTCAGAGTAGAGAATAATAGAACTACAGTGCACATTCTCCTTAGGCAGCTGGGAATATATATCATTATGATATACTATACCAAGGATTATGAAACAATGATTCCAAACTCTACTGTAAATAATTGAACAGCAGAAGTATTTGATAGTTTTTCTTAGTAAATTATCAGTTTTTTGTTCTATGTAAAATAATCTATGCAAATTATAGAAGAATGTGAATCAATACCGTCCTGTATTCAAATTCAGTATATTTAGATGTTCTTAATAATGATACATAGTTAAAAATCTAGCAAAAATATTTTGCAAGTAAAGGAAAGAAAAAGAAATTTTAAAAGGTTGTTTGTAAGCCTTGTGGTTGTCCTAGGAGGAATACATTTGATTCCTTTAATCTCATATGGGTCATCAAGGGACATTTTTAACTCAACAAATAAAAGAAAGAAGCACAGGTACCTGTTTCAGTAAAGCAGTTCAGTTTGGAAAGCCTCTGTTTGCCTCTCAATGTTCAGAATCATACTGCATTTCATTTTAAATATCCACATAAAAAATAATACCAGTTATGGAAAAAACCTAGTAAGCTAGCTTATCATTATCTACATAAAGGAGATGACACAGTATGTCTAAAAGAAAGTATCAGGGATTTTAAACTAAGAGAAAATGTCAGGTTTAGTTGTCATATATGGCAAGTACAAATATTTACCTATCTATATAAAAGTTTGCTGTATGTTCTTTGGTACAAGCTTTTGCCTGAGGTGGCGGTGTGGGGAGAGCACACGTACTCTTGTCCCTCTGGCTGGGGGTGGGATGCCCTCACTTTCTCCATCCCAGAGCTGTACTGCAGCAGGTTAGCCTTGTCCAGCACCCAAGCTCCCACCCAGCTGCTCCCCGCCACAGCAGGGAAAATAGGGAACAGCAGGAATGAGAAATCTTGGGGTTTGGGATGCAGACAGGGAGATCACTTGCCAATTACAGTCGCCGGCAAAATAGACTTCAAAATTAACTCAATTTATTGCCTGTTGTTGCCCGTGTTGCCACGTGGCATGGCAGCGTGGACAACCTTCCACAACGGTGGAGCACCCAGGGGATCTGGCGGCGGTGCCGTCTCTGCTTCCAGATGATGTACACGCATCTGCCTCCACATCTTAAAACCTCCATGTACTGTTCTGGGAAACCTTTCCACGATAATCTTGTTTATCCAACCTCCATTTAATTACAATTCCCCTTTATCTGAATCACAATTATGTTCACTAGCATGAGTTGCCTTCTTGTATTACTCCTTACAATTAAATCTATTAACCTTCTTTTATCCAAGTGCATTTTCACTTTTTATAGGAACAGGGTTGTTTTGCAATTTCAATCCTAATTCTTTTTTCCCCACTAAAAACATAACAATCTCAGCCATAACTATGTCTTATTACATCTGGTTTATACACATACTAAATACGTGGCTATATTCCCCAAGATCTGATTTGCTTCGTTAGCGCTACAACACCTGTAGAGGAGCTGGAAGTGAATTGCTATTTTGTATGCCCTCTGGGGCCATGAGTTACCTTGTGTTTAATAACATTAAGCCCAATCCCAATGGCAGAGTGCAGATTTGCAGAATGCCACCAGTTGCTTTTTGGCGTGATACCTGGTGAGGTCCAGGCACCCTCTCCTCCTCTGTGTGGCTGCAAAGTCACCGTGTTCAGGTGTGTGACACTGGTAAGGATAAAAGTGGTGGAGAAAAATAGCTGAGACATCTCCAGATTTAAAACAGAAAGCAGCTTTCTATCAACTGTCTTGAGCATAAAAGCCTCATAATAAGCCACAACTATTTTTCCCTGAAAACATCCGTGAAAGATGCCCTACTTGACTAATTTTTTGATTCTTCCCACTTCTTTTCCCTGAATTTCTCTTTTAACACTTTTTTTGGGAGTCCCGCCAGCCTCTACATATATTTCTCTTTTCCTTCAAAATATTATGCCTAACTTCCATATATGCATTTCTCTTCTTTACCTATATTTAATTTAGCAAAATGAAAGCTGGGGAAGAAATATTACACCTTCAGTTTCCAAGGTTTCTAGAGTTGGCAGCTTTTCTCCCGTGGCTTTCTCCAACTTTTCCATCATGCTGACTCACTTAAAAGGTGGTATGAAGTCAATGTCTACAGCCTATAATTCAGCATCATCTGGCTGATAAGTAATCCTATAGCTACCAAATATTTTGCCATATGTTAAGGTAAATAAAGTGAAATTATTTCAGGGAAATCCTTTTAATTTTATTGAGTGTCTGATCTCTATGTGAAACAGCGGCAGTATAACATTCAATGTATTGCCTATGAAAATGTAGAGGTATGATTAGATCAATATACCATATAATACACGGTGGTTTATATCCAAAGGAAAAGTGGAGGAATTCATCCCTGGCCCATCAAAAACTGAACAATTAACCCCAAAGCACAATGTCATCCAAACCAGCCCTCTGCTACGTTCTGCAACTATTTGCATTTTAATGTGGCATCATGTCTTTACTTAAATACATATATATGCATATACATATAAACATATATAAATATATAATGTAGAGTGTATATGTTATATAATGTGTATTATGTATATGTAATAGAAATAGCTGCCTACTTCCTACCTACCCACATATATATACGTATATATGTTCTTCACCTCACCTTGGTAATCTTTTCATGTGACGTCAAAGTAAACCAGTTTCTGAGGCCACTCAAAACCAGACACCTACCATTACTGACCAAGTCATATCAGAGAGCAGGTCTCCAGTGATGTTCCTGAGATCCCTGTGATCCACGTAAGCCACGCGGAACTCACGAGTGGGGAACTTTGGATGGTGGGTCAGATCGACCCCTTCGTTTTTTAACTGATGTCCAACACCCCATACAGACCTTCAACGACTCACATCTACAAAAGCTCCAGACATCTCTCAGTGGTAAATACTTCAAGAGGACCTAAAAAGAAGAAATCAGATAAGCACAAGGATGTGAATTGTGCCAAGATTAGAGCCGGTCAACTCTAATCTCTCCTGCACTGACTGAATCATGGTGGCAGTTTCTCCTTGATAATCCCTTACTCCATCCTGCTTTGTAATGGTAAAGGCTGGACAAATAGCGCTGCATTCGCTTGTGGTTGTCAGCCTGTGGGATAGAATACCAAAATGAAAGTATATGGATTTGGTTTTTGTGGATTTGTAAAGACATCCATTTTTCATGTTGAAAGTATTAATTCTAAACCAACTGCCGATGTCACAGTCAGCCCCGTTTATGCATGGGCTAGCCATCGTGCTGCACCACCCACACCAGGGATGTGACACAGTGACTTCCCTTTCATGGAGGGCTGGCCCTGTGCTTCCTAAGCAAAGTGTTCTCACATGACGTCTCCAAAATAGTTACGAAACATGACATAAATGTCAACATATACATGCACAAGATCAAAGAAAAAGTAACATTCTAAAAAATGAAAGCATCATAATGTCATGAAAATGAGTGTGCATTCCACAGAGTGAAGACTATGTTTTTAGGTTTAACACACTTCTTGAAACATTGTCAGGCAATGCTATAATCAGTGTGCAATCTTGCTGTATGAGATATACTTTTGCCATATGCTCAATCTGATGCAGTTTCATTGTTGTACCTTGCGATAGAGTTCAGGAGCAACCAGCACGTACATACCCATGATGAGGTCAATCTGGTGGCTTATAAAGGGTTTTGCTGCTGTGCCCACTGTTGTCATACTCATGGGAGTCTCCCATCTTTCAAATGGCTGATATTTGATGGCTTTCTAAAAACTACATTCTATTCAGTCTTGGAGCCCCGGGGAAGTTTCCTGTCTCTAATTGAAGGGTCATTCATCTCTTCCTTGGGAATAAGAGGTGGTTTGCTACAGGCCAGCTGCAGGCCCGTCTTTCAGACTTCTGCATACCATGCATGTTCTTCAGGCCATGCTTTCTGCAGCGACTCCATGGTATTTTAAAGACAAGAAATACTGTGGATATTTTTGGAACTGCCTATACATCACTGCCGCAATGTACAGGATTACATGAGAAGCACAGTTTCACACAGAAATAATTTACTTAGTAGAAATAAGGACCTGTCAGTAATGGTATGGGTATTTTCTGCAAGAAATACTGATTCTAAACTAAATTCTGTCATTCATCCCTTCTGTGGGCCTGGAGTGAGTATTTTTGTCTTTCTCTCTGCTATAATAATCACCTGTCCCAAATGAGCATTGGGAGAATCAGGTAACAAACTGAAGCTGCAGAAAGCCTGGGTGGGCTGGCAGGAGCCCTCAGAACAAAACAATGAGTTTCCTGAGAAACCCAGAGGGACGTGTTTACAGAAACTCTTGAGCGCATTTCTTAAACACATTTCAAGTCAGGTACTCAAAAGCATTTTTGTAGGAAGAAGGTCTCATCACTTGTGTCCATGAAAGTGATGAGTAAAGAAATTATTACATAATATGTCATGACATATAGAAAAAAAAAACCACGACATCAACCTTTCTCTCAGGCCGTACCTCAAGAAACCCATGATTAGGAAGGAAGTTTCGTAGGAAACTGATAATATTAGTGCTGATAATGAAGGGCCGAAGTGTCCAGTAGCCCAACCCTGGTATTCCTGGATATCCCACATCCCTGTGCTGCAATTCTTCTCTGGTTTTAGTGAAAAGCTCTTTGGACTTGAAAAAGAATGTGACAAGAAGCAGAAGCTCACTTTCGAGCTCAGATTAGAAAAAACAGAGCAAATAAAAAATGCATAACAGAACTAAACCCGTCACTCAAGGACAGCGTGAACTTCTTCATGCATATAAAGAATAAAATACATTTTTTCTGAGCTGGATGCAGCTTTGTTCTGATGCGAACAGGAGCCACAGCACTGCGTGCCGTGGGTGGGAGCACACACCTCGCTCCACGATATAGCGGGCTGTGTGAGTAATAGCAATTAAAAGTCATTGAACCGCCACATTTACAATTGTCATTGTAAATGACAATGCTGCAATTTACAAAATGTGATCTGGAAGATCATTTTAAGTCTAACCATAGCACGGTACTGCGGGGTTTTCTTTTTGCCCCTTTATAGTGTAACCCCTCAGAAAGATTGTTTTCACAGCTCCTTGTCTCCAGGCACAGGGACAGGGTGCAGAGCCTGTTATTTTACACTGCAAGTGGTCTACCAAGTAGACTGGTCAAGAATTTTCTCCCTCAGCTGACATTTAGTGGATATTGTGAAACATTTACAACGAGAAATTTGCAGGTTTGTGTCTCGGATATGCTTCTCACAGACCTTAATCTACATCTGTTTTGGAGCCAGGATGATGCAGATGATCCCTGTTGAGGAACTGCTGCCTCTGCTGACAGCCCATGCCTCCAAACTAACCAGCACATTGCAACAAACAGCTGGGAAACAATCCACATACTCAGATGTCTTGGCAATGAGCAAATTATTTGTAAAAGTGAACAAATTTATGGGAACAATAAAACAATAATGTGCCCATCTGCAGTTCACTAGCAGGACAGCAATAATTGATTAATATCTCTTCACTGTAAATAGGAGGTCCAGCCACATCATACGTGGCTCTCAGTGAACATTTGCTTAAAAGGTGGTGGAAGTAAGTGGGAACACTTATGACTTCAAAAAAAGCCAACGTTGACAGATCTCGATTCTTCTCACACGACAAAAGTAACAGATGCTGCAGAAAGGACTGAGCTCCTACCACTGAACGCGCAACTTTATTAGGAGATGATAAATAATATTACCCTAAGCCCATTCACCTTTCTTTTCCACTACCTACAACATTCCCTCTACACCCTCTTTCCAGATTTCAAGAAACAGTGTCTACCATCAGTAAATCCTTATTTATCTGCAAAGAATGCACACTCCCTCGGCTTTTGCCATAATTTGTAGTTTAGCACCACCTTCCTCAATACCGAAGAATGACAGCTTCGCACTGCCAGATCTTTTGCCTTGAAGCCTTTGTACAAAAGCAAAAAAAAAAAAGAAAAAAAGGAAAGTACAATGAAGGGTGGTTATTTTCTGATCTGTTTTTAAAAAAAAAAAAAGAAAGAAAGTACAATGAAGGGTGGTTATTTTCTGATCTGTTTTAATTACTAGACGTTTTTAGTAATGAGATGGAGGTCCCTGCCCTCAGCAATTTTTAGACCTTAGCAGTTTGTAGAAACTATCCCGCACACTGATGCTCTCTGTAGCACTTAGGTCTATCGAGAGCTAGTTTCAAGACCCATGGCTTATGTTTCCAAGTCATGAAAACTGAGGTTTCTAATGCAAACTGTAGTTTATGCTGAATAGTTTATGCTGAGTATAGCGTATTTTAGTATTAAAAAGGAGATTATGAGTGCTTGATCTGGACACGGTACATTTGCTCAACATTCTAGGCAATAAGTTTCAACCTGTTTTCTACACTTCATGATAAACAGCTGTAATGGAAAGAGTTTCAAAGATTCCTTGAAAAAGAAACAGAATTGCCAACGGTAGTTGGCAGCCTCATAGCCCACAATATAAATATTTTCTTCCATAATGCAAGGAAATGATAAGAAAAATAAAGGTGACAGAGGTAGGGATAACTGACCTACATTAGCGTAAAAGACAAGCCCATACTTCAAAGAAAATTCAAGTGAAGCATCTAGGTGTTTTTTTTAATGCGCTGTTCAGTTTTCCCCTTCTACATGTTCCCCAGCACGCCCTCACTTGCACGGGGCATGTCCAGGATCAGCTAACCAAGAATAAGCTTAATCACAAAATTACCTTACAGTCACCCTCTGCAAAACCTTCTTCTAGGCTGAGCTCCTTATCTTGTGACCCAGAAGCTGCATATACCCCTCCATGACGTGGCCTGTTTTACAAAAGGTGCACGTGTTGATACTCCAAAGAACTAGAAAGCTGTGCGTACTTTTGCTTGGCTTGGTGCTTCACTTCAGCACTCTACCAGAGACCCACAGGAGGTGCTCCCCAATATGTGGTCACAAAATTCTGGGTGGCACGTTGTCGCGGTCCTGCCTGTGTTTCTCGGGACAGCCTGGAGGGTAAGCCGCTCACTGCCATGTTGGGTGCTGAAGATGCATCCCCTCTTAAGCCTTTGCTTCCCTCTCTGGTTGTAAAATTATTCTCCACCTAGAATACACTTTTAATATGAGGGAAGCCTCTTAGGCATTTTCTGTCTTAGTTTCTTTGCCTATGCAGTTACTCAAGCATAATCCGACTGTGAATATAAAGCAACCCCTCGTTTTTGTCTCTTTGGGGGAAGAAAAAAATTGTGATATTCGTATTAAGCAACCATCACACTTTCTCTGCTAGATCTCCACCCTTCTATCACTTACTTAATTTACCAAAATCAGAACCCCAGTGGCAACCAAGAGTGGTTTTAGCTATGGCAGTGAGGTAAGGAATGGACATACATTGGTGTGTGCTGACTCTGGGCAAAAACACAGAGAGAAGATGATAGATGAGAAGGGAGCAGCTGTGGGTGTCAGGCTTTAAATTCTTCCCCAAACTCCACATGTGAATCAGGTATGGTTTCTGGAGGCACTGTCAAGAAAATTCACGTGAATGAGTTTTTTAAGGTGGATTAGTTTAATTCCTTTATACTTTTCTGTGGATATTCTCATTCAGAATTAAAAAATCTAAAGTGGCCTTAATTTCATTTACTTAATTTCCAAGGAGAACCGAAGGAGACTGAGTTAAGGACACTGTAATTCTGGCTAACAGTGTTCACATAATACTGTGTAATGCAGTTTAGTTCTTGCCTTTTCAGTTCACATCTTTAGTTCGTTTGGACTGCATTTCCAGCCTGCCCCTGAGAAGGCAAATACCTGTTTGAAGAATGTCACGATAGTGTGCAATGCTCAACAGATATGTATTATTTTCTTGTCCCAATTAATGGAGTGTATAAATATTTTTATAGACATTGCTCCTCAATAGAGACAACTGCATAAACAGATCTGCGTGCTCACGTGGCACATACTTTTGATGCTTTTGTTAAAATTTGAATTTACTTTAATTGCACCTGGAGTTTGCATAGAAGATGTTTTATACCAGAGAGTGCTTTCAACTGTGTATGATATTTACACTTGCAAAAATTGCTCTTCTTTGTACAGACATGCCCAGTTTAAAAAGATCAACTCCTACTTAGCAGGAAAACTATTTTTATATGTCTGTACTTCCTTTGGATCTCCAGAGCTTCTCAGACACCAATTGTTATCTCTAAAACCCCTCTCAGATTCCTCAGTATCAGATCCAGACCAGCCACAGTGTGGGACAGGTAGCTCAGTAGGGAAAGCCCATAAGGAGGACTCAAGTTCATAATGTTTATATCCCTGGTTCGTTAAATTAATTTTGGCAGGCTCTGAGTTCCCTTTGTAAAACACTAGCACTGTAGATGAGCCAGCAGGTATCTCAGAGGTGTAAACACTGGATAGCAAGCCCTTTACAGCTCCAGTCCATCAAAAGCCATGGTCCTGGAAAGCACAGCCTGCAGAGCAGGTGGCTGCCCTGGGCTGGTGGTAATTCTCCGTCTTCCTCTCCATCACCCTCATCATTGCTGGTGGTGACAGAGGCCACTGCCTGGCTGTCCACACAAAGGGGAAAGCAGCACCCAAGGACTTTTGATCCTTGTGAAAGATGGGCCTGGAGAAGGGTCTGTGGGATGCCTGCAAGCAGGAGTTATGGACTTGCAGGCCCAGGTGGCCAAGGAGGCCAACAGCATCCTGGCTTGTATCAGAAACAGTGCGGCCAACAGGACTAGGGAAGGGATTGTCCCCCTGTACCCAGCACTGGTGGAGGCCGCACCTCGAGTACTGTGTTCAGTTTTGGACCCCTCACTACAAGAAAGACATCGAGGTGCTGGAGTGGGTCCAGAGAAGGGCAATGAAGCTGGTGAAGGGTCTGCAGAACAAGTCTTACGAGGAGCGGCTGAGGGAACCGGGGTTGTTTAGCCTGGAGAAAAGGGTGCTGAGGGGAGACCTTATCGCTCTCTACAACTGCCTGAAAGGAGGGTGTAGCAAGGTGGGGGTCAGTCTCTTCTCCCAAGTGACAGGTGCTAGGACAAGAAGAAATGGCCTCAAGTTGTACCAGGGGAGGTTTAGATTGGATATTAAGAAAAATTTCTTCACCAAAAGGGTTGTCAAGCATTGGAAGAGGCTGCCCAGGGAAGTGGTTGAGTCACCATTCCTGAAGGTATTCAAAAGATGTAGATGTGGTGCTGAGGAACATGGTTTAGTTGTGGACTTGGCAGGGTTAGGTTAAGGGCTGGAATTTTTGATCTGAAAGGTCTTTTCCAACCTACATGATTCTATGATTCTATGACTCAGTCACTTTGATGTAATGCTTTTCTTCAGTGTAATCCATCTTCCCTCATGTACAACTGATAAGTAAGTAAAGTATTGAAGTATTGTGGGCAGTAAGATATTTCTGCCTCGAATGTACTGGCCTGGTAAAGACATTTGTTTGCCAAGCGGTTTTCTGTCTTTCAGGTAGGTGAATTTTGCAATCGGCTCTCTAAGCATGGTATTTGCATGAAAATTGTCCTATTAAGGATACTCTCTTTGTCTTCCAGCTGCTGCACTTCAAATTTGACAGCATTGCTGTGTTGTTAGAAATTTGAACAGAACTAAGGGCATACAGAGAGAACAGAAGGCACACAGTATTAGCAATTATTGTTTGATGAATACAAAGAGATAGCACCAACTATAAAAGCTAGAAAAGTCCTGCTTACAGTTGTTTAACAACTTGGAATTAAATTTTACACAATGAACATCTGTTATCCGTTGATTTTCCCCTACACTCCGTCACCAAAAGCTTCAAGCCAAGATAGTTTGCACATTTCTGGGGCAAAGGCTGAACAAAATATGTGTCTCCATTTCTCCCCTGCCTGATGTAAAATACCAAGATCCCCTTCTGGCAGCTCCAGCAACCTCCTTTTTGAAGCAGGGATTTCGGATTTGCCTGCAGCCAGCTTCTGCTGCAGAAACATGGCCCCATAAAAACCCAGGCAAATTTTGCCAATACACCAAAAAGTGATACCGACCCTTGCTTGCTTCCCACAGACCAATGTCAATGGCCTGTGCCTGTGGTTATTCCCCAGTAACAATGACTGGCAACCCTTCCTGGGTCATACCACCATCAAATGCCGTAGGGCACCCAAGCCCAGGCACCCCAGGGTGACCATACTCCACCCTGCCCTGGCTGCTGCATCACATCCATGCAGATATCCCACTGGACAGCAGGAAATGCCCCAGAGCCTTGCAAATATCCTTTCCCCACTGGATTTATGGCAAGCAACAGGGAATAGCTTTCCTGGAAAACTTTTTCATCATATTTTTAAATGGTAACATCTTACTTATTCTTGACTGAAAGTTTTCTGTGTGCTGACAGATCCTTACATCCCTCACTCTCAGGAAGATAAAAAGTCAGCTGAGCAGTTCACCACTGAATTGGAGTTGTATGGCTGCAATATCCATTCAACAGACCCAACACAGCTGCCACAGGGAGTCCGGGACCTCTACTGACTTCCGATTAAAGCAGAGCTGTGAGATTCTGCTAGAAAGAATACCAGTAACTAAAAAAAACCCAACAAACAAACAAACAAACTTATTTAGAAATTTATTCCTACATGGATTTGTTCTTTTTTGTCCTCCTGTACGTTGTACGTTTATCCTCAGTAATTGCAGCAGCCCCAGGAGACGTCCCCAGCAGAGGCAGGGACTGTCAGATCTGGATCAATTCACACATCTCTCCTCACCCTACGGACTGGTGGGTCCTTCAGCCACCATGTCTCAGTTACACCCAGTCATGTCCATAAGTCCTTAGGGTTTTCCTATCACCTTAGGAAAGGTGATAAGCAAAGGCTGGAGCAGAGGTCTATAGCAATGGAAAAGGATGTTTTTTCCCTAGGCATTTAGCAAAAGCTGTTATCCAATATTTGCAAACTCCCATGCACTGCTAGCAATTGAAAAATTTGAAAAAATTAGCAAATTGTCTTAGGTGACCTGTATGAACAATTTAGCTCATACAAATAGCGCTCTGCAGGTATGCTGGGGAGAAGGCTGCCAGCAGACAGCAGTCAGGACCCACCAGGACCATCATCTCTTCCCTTGATACGCTTGGGTCAGGAAAGGATTTATTTCCATGGCCTAACAACTGAAACTCCTTAGTTTTAAGCCCAGCTCAGACTCATTAAATCCACTCTCATTCCTTTAACAAGTCTCTTTTTCCACTTCAGAGTTCCCAATGTGGTAACTGGATTAATCGGTGTTTACACAGAGCTTTGTGATGGAAAGGCTTGGTAAAATGTGTTCTGTATATTTAGAACTTCTAGGACTACAGATTCAAAAAATTGCAATGTGAAGTTAGTTAAGGGTCCTCATTCAGCAAAATACTTAAGAGCATGTTTAAAATTAATGATTTGGGTTAACAACTCCACTAATTTCAAGCCTAACTTTATTAATTTCATATATAAAATGAGCAGCTTTCCATGTTGGCACACATGCCAGATTTCAACAATGTTTTATTTAACAGTGTAAGCAAATTACATTTTTGTCAGACATCTGTAAAACCTACTGAAAATGTACCTATATCTGAGTTATTTTGCATAAATAATTTGTAAATGTATATTAGGAAATTTTAAATGGTTGGAGGCAGATGCGTCTTCTACATCCCTGAAGAAAGATTGAGAATAAAAGTGTCTTTAACAGTTTAGAACAGATGGTAGGGCTATAAAAGTGCTGAACAGCTATAAAGCAAGCATCAGAAAATGACATCCATCAGAGAAGAGCCAGTAGCGGTGAGATGCATAAGTACAGATACTAGAGAGAAGTTACTTAGGAGTAAAGAACGAGATTTTTTATCCCATATGTTATATTCTGTCAGCCTCTATGTCTTTTTGGTCCTCCCGATGCCAGTCTGCATTTGAGCGATGAACGAAAAATACAAATAATTGCTTTACTGGAAAAAGCTCCAGTCGTATTCAGCATTTATCCCTCATGAGCAGCAGCGGTTGTATTACTGATTTCTTCACCTACCAATGCTGAAAACAGGGAACATTTTTCACTGTAAATTTGAAATATACTATCACACAGCCTGAGGAACTGTTTTTCCTGCTCTTCTCTGTCTTCTGTTTCAACTTGCTCTGTTCCCACGTCCATGCAGAACCGGAAGGAGCCAGGTTTCCCTGCCTGGCGAGTCAATGGCAATATTCAGCACCTGATGTACTCACGTGTGTGTTGATTGATTATTTCAGTGATACAAAAAAACACAACACTTCTAAACCTTTCTCTTATCTATCTACTCATAAATATCATTGATTGAGTAGCCTATTTGAAAAGGTAAATGGTTTCAGGATCTCTTGTTATCTGCTATCTTCAGACTTTGAAAGTGTCAGTAGAATTTTTAGGTCCAACCTCCTCTATTCCAAATATCCATGTGTCTCTGTAGGACTGTCTTACTTGGTGGTCTTGATCTCTCTTTGGGTTCCTCATGATCCACATAAGAGCTCTTCTTGTCTTCAGTTGTTTGACTGAAAACTTTGGAAAAGAAGAATTTCCATAAGGAATTTCCAAAGGACATTTCTAGATTTTGCAAGCCCAGAATTTAAGACTTTGAAAAAAATAAGATCCTTTTAAGAAAATGGAGTTTTATCAACCTTAATACAGTTTTTTTTATGAAGCGATTGTTTTAATTTGTCACAAATTGTGATGCTAACACTACCTCTTCACAAATTTCTTATCCTTTTATTTTCCTTATTTAGAATCTTAGATTTTGAATTCAATTTTAATATGCTCTGATTTTCATCATAGTCACAGAGCCTATAAACATGTAAACTGGGAATCTTGGATAAATCACTCTACTGCAGAAACAGAAGATTTATACACATCTCTTCAAAAAAAGAGTAGCACTGCAAGTCTAATAGCACTGCAAGTAAAAGTTGATAACTAAAAGGGAAAGAAAAGTTCATTTTTATTACCCAAGTTTAATCAAATTCAAGGAGTAGACAAGAAAATAAAATAGGAAAAGTAGATTAGATACTGTAAGTCTTTCTTTTTGATATAAGAACTCTTGGTAGACACGATGAGGATTATTTACAACTAAAAGTATAATTAAATTGCTTAATCTTCATTGTTTTGGTTCTACTGAGAGTGCTTACTCACATGTTGGCCATGGAACGGGTGTCTTTAAGGCTGCACAAAGCAATGAAGATCATATGGCAATTCCTAAGAATTGGAGTGGAGCTAGGCTGCTTCTTTCTTAAGGAAGTACAGAAGTACAGAAAATATCTAAGTTAATTTCTTCTCTAAAAATAGAAAAATATCTTCCCTTTGGTGGTTTCTTTAGAATTTATGACATGCAGAAGGCAGCTTGAAGTTTATTGACATCCGGAGGGTTCACATCAACTGACTACACGGTGAAGCCTGCTGCCTCAGATCTGCTGATGCTCCATTATCTTTGGGATTCATCACCACATAAAAATCAGACTTGTGAATTATGTCCTTGCTTCTAAACTGTTGTGTGGTTATCTAATGTTTCACACTACATTGCAGTGTTGCAATGACAGGCATTTTATCCTGAATGACAAATAGATGAAAGGTAGCTGGAAATGCACTTTCTTTGTTGTTTTTCTGAATAATACCAGCATTTTTTCTCTATTCCTAAACTAACTTGTTCGGCTGATCTTTACAAAAAGCAAGTATAGGATTTCATAGTGCTTTTGTCTACATCATGCATCACTTTTTACATAGCTAACAGAGACATACTATAAAGTGGGAAAGCAGCTTCCAAACAAGGCTCACGAGTTTACAAACTTTTCCTGATGACCAGCAGACTTGGCTAGGCTATTTTTCTTTCCATGCTGTATGTCAACAAACTGTGACTCATACCAAATTTACATAGCCCCTAAGAGGATAATATTAACTCTGGCTAAAGCCAAATACTCAAAGTTTTTGTGTGTGAACAGGAAACAGATTCAGCAGAAATCTTCTGTTATGACTGAGATTAACATAGCGATGAAGGGGCCGTAGTGGGCAAAGGAATGAGCTATTGAGTTGGATATGCCTAACAGTTTCTGAGAACTGAAGAAATGTCTTTCAAAGTCCACAGGTAGTACCTTAGACTCAGTAAGTCAATGGCAAAACTCCTACTGCCTTAGCTGAACTAACTCTGTCAGTCATAATAAATGAAAAACTCTGCACTATCGGTTACTGAACAGGCATCTGATTACTTTTATACCATGGTTGGATGTTTTATTTACAGTTGTGGCTGATGTGTTATGCCTATTTTCCAAAGCAGTAGCTTTGGAAGCTTCCAAAGCAGTGCCCTACCCATTTATGAGTAAACGCTTGCAAGAATTGCTTAGCTTTGCTACTAGAACAGGGGAGTGGAGTGTTTGACAAATCTGAATTGGTGTTTCACTGAAACAGATTTGTGCAGAAAGTTGCAACAAGCAAGTACTGAAACCAGACAGCCCCACTTCTGTACACCCGAAAGGGGTTAAAAAGAACACGAGGCACCTATATGCTGAAGGCATATACCTCCAGGAGTATTGTGGCAGCATGTGAAAGCAATGATGTATCTTCACTGTACAACACAGTACTGGTGAGATATCGGCAATAGTTGAGATGGTTGAAACAGCATGTTAGCATCATGCCATGCCGATGTTGATCGTACTGTGGCTCAGGCCACATATCATGCTCTCTCAGACCACAAACACTTAGTACTGTGTAGACAAAAGCTCAGAAAAAATCAAAACGGACTTCAGTTTAAGAAGTCATCAGCACCCACAAAAACTACGCTCAACAGCTTTCCTCTACTTTTGCCCAAAAGCCCATGCAGACTCTGTGTGTCATCTGTCACTTTTGCATGGGGCAGGGAGGACACTCGGCAATGTTTTCTGAATCTGCAGGCCACACAACCTGCACATCCGCCATTCAAATACCCGACAGTTACAACCTGTCTCTGTTTCATCGAAGACCTTTGCTGGGCTCTGCTGCTCACGCTGCCTTTGACCTTACTGCTTAGACCCCCATGTACTAAACTCATCATTATGGGTAGAGCACCCATGGGACACCACAAGGTCAGTGCAACCAAGCTGTGTCAGAACAACGTATGCAAAACCACCTGTCGCATCTTCGCGCTCACCAG
Organism: Stercorarius parasiticus; assembly: GCA_013396915.1. Classification (NCBI taxonomy): domain Eukaryota; kingdom Metazoa; phylum Chordata; class Aves; order Charadriiformes; family Stercorariidae; genus Stercorarius; species Stercorarius parasiticus. The sequence goes on from VWZL01001528.1 coordinate 197,579, forward strand.
GATGTGTAGCCCCACAACAAGATTTGGAAACACACGGGTCCTACCCATGTGGACATTGGTTATCATACGCTGCTCGGTGCCTTGGGAAGGTAGCAGTGACGACCTTGCCCTTGCCCTCTCACTAATGCTTCCCCTCTGCTTTGCAGGCACCAGCCACCGCTCCTCTCAAGTCTGATTAAGGCAATTACTCAGGCTCTTCTGAGCAGCTGTTCTCAGTGCGTATTTAGCTTCGCAGGTTGCCAAGAATTTAAAATCCAAAGACTTTTCACTGTACCCACACAACGGAGTGTTTGTTGCAGAAAGCCAGTGCACGTGCGCTCCCACTGTCTCAGCTTCAACTGAAAATTGCAAACTGGTTTTAGACCTGGGAAGTCATGGAAGAGCCAGACTACTCTTATGAAAGTAATCTGGAGCTAACATATCCCAAACGCACAGCCAGCACTGCCAATATCCAAACAAATGGTAAATGGAAATAAATGAAATAGAAACTAAGTCAAAAATATGTTATAACTAAAATATCCGCAGCATGTTTATCATCGACAGCTAGGGACTTTCCAGAAATGTAAAACAGGATCATCTTTTCCCCGAAGAAAATAAACAAGGGCAGATAAAGGTTAGGGGATTCTTATACCCAAGATACACTAGAAGGTCACCAAAAGTTATGTAATTAAAAGACAAAGAAAAATTAACTTTCATAAACAGTGGGAAAGTTCTTAAAAAACCACTGAATACAGGTGACTGTAAGTTACCCTTACAACATGTTGCATCACATAGCATAACTTTGAATAAATGGCTGACCAGACCACTACTTTCACATGAAAAAAATTGCCCTTTGGGATTACGGGATAATTCCAGCTGGACAGGAGCTCGGGGAAACTCCGTCCAACCTCCTGCTCGCAGCCGGGCCAGCTCTCAGGTCAGACCAGGTTGCTCAGGGCTTTGTCCACTTCATCCGCTTCTTACCACAATGGATTTTTTTTCCCTTCCAAGTAAAGAAAAGAGACAAATATGAGAAGGAGCTGTACTGATTCAAACCGAGGAACCGCCTAGGCCAGAATCTCATCTCCAGCGGTCCTCCACCAGCTGGGGCATCAACAGCTGCCCTTGTTCATGTCCTTCCCACATGGTCCCAGGCAGCTTCACCCGAAGCCCCACTGCTGTACTGGGAGGGAGGGTGGTCAGTCTCTCTCTAACCTAATCATGCCAATCACAATTTTATACCACTAAGGAGTTACAACACCAGAAATTCCTTCTTTCCTTTCCTGGATTGTTCCATTTCTTCTTTTGTTTAATGAGAAAATGTACGCTGAAGCCTATAGACCAACAGTACCCAGTGCCTGAGCTTTTAGATTTCATATGTGACAGAAAGGATATATTCAAACATGACTGGATTAATAGCGGCCAAATCATTGCCTAACAGAAAAAAACACAGGTCTAGCAAAATACAGGTTCTTGTACGACCTTCTGGGTGAGAAGTTTGTACGAAAAGAAAACACCAAATTTTTTTTTGTTCCAAAAGATAAAGTTCTAGGAATGAATAAATATTCATACTACAGAAACTTTACATGATTTTATACTAAATTTGTCTTCCAGAAGAATCTAAACTGCCATGTTGAACAGGAAAAGGGAGTATTCTAGCTTAAAAATGCTACTAATTTAAAATTAATCACTGCTATAGCAAAGGCCCCAACAATGTTGTAAAACAAGTACTTTTGAAGGCCACAAAAGAGGTCTGCCCAGAAACCTGAAGGGAACTGTACAACAACTGTGCTGTTCGGTACCTTCTCCAGGACATACACAGCATGGAACAGACATCTCAGAATCCGCCTTCTGCAAACGTGAACAAGCGTGCTTTGTTTGCTTTAGTTTCATGGAGGATATCAACTCCTGATCTAGTAAAAACCGCTTACAAAAATGCTTTTTATTTATGAAAATTAAGTCCCTGTAGTTAGGGTAACTCATTCTAGCTACAAAATCCATGTATTTATACTGCTGTTACCTGAAATATTTTTCAGCTACAGGTATGGACTTTTTTTCTCCCTGTGTTTGAGAGAAAACGGTCTCTCAAATTCGCCATTAATTCATATTGATCAGCAGCTTATAGGTGGGCCACTCGTGAGGCTGAGCTGCTGCCATATCTACTGGCATACTGCAAAGAAAGTTTGATAGCATTTCTCTCGGCCGTGTCCCTTGGAGGTGATGGGTTGCCCTGGTTCTCTCCTAGATCCCACCGAGACCTGGGACGGCAGTTTGCCACCTGCAAATAACGGAAGAGAATAAATCCCAAAGAAAAAGAATTTCTGGCCTGTTTTTATATGTGATTGATTCGGTAGTTGGGGGCACAGAAACATGTTATTCCTTTATATGTTATTAGGGAAAGTTAACAGCCCTTTCCTTTGCTACAAAGAAAACAGTGATAGCTGCTTTCCTAGCGGAGTCTGTTTCTCAGACACTTTATTTATTTCTGGAGCTGTTTCTCAGTTTATTTACCAGGAATGAGTTCAGATGAGGAGCATTTCGGATATTATTCTTTAGCTGACTAAATCACAATTAATTCTTTTGGGAAATTTCAGCCCAGTTGTGTTTTACATCCTTCTCCAAAACACATGTAGTGACACAGCACTCATCTCTGGGAGCTGCTTATTTTTACAGCCAGTTTTGTGCGCCTTGCCTTATAGCCCTCTGACACAGGTGAAAATGCACTGAAATGCATTTAACAGCTTTCCTCTCCTCGTATCTATCTATGTCTTTTGTGGTCTGTCCTTTATGTCGTTCCCTAACACGGGAGTTCTCGACACAGCAAGCAAAGCTGCCTTGGCATCTTGCTGCTAAAATGTAAAGCTGTAAAACATTTAGAAGTTTGAGTTTTCTGATTTAAGCAATGCTACTGTGTGCCTTAAGTCAAAATGGTTACAAGAGAACAGTTCTTGCCTTAAAGAAACCAAAATCATACAGCACTGCATAGAAGTACTTAAAAAAATGTATAGACATAAACCAGTTATTTTGGATACAATTCAGAAAAACAATTAGTTTGATCAAAATCAAGTATAACCTCTGATAGAGTTTTTAATGAAGGTTTATATATACCTGAAGATGCAAGCTTGTTTTAAACAGGTTTTAAGCAAGTATGGGAATAAGGTTGGGTACTTACGCTGCCTCTTAGATGCATTTTAAATCTGCTGAGTTTACAAGGTCAAACAGTTCTTACACAGTCAGTCCTGCAAAGCCTGCCAGAGAGATGTCAAATTAGGGTTTTTTCTTTTTTTTTTTTTTTTGCATCTTCATTAATCAAGGTCTTGTGGGAGAGAAAGTTTCCGTGTTCCAGCGGCAGCAATTGTATCCTACTCTTCATTACGCTATTTAAACTGTGTTGAAAACTGTGAAGTGGCTGGAGAGTTTTTGACTGGCTTCCTGATTGCAATATAGCAACAATTCTTGTCCCAAGTGCACTTGCAGGAGAAAAATAATTTGCACTGAGCTCTTAGCTTATGGGTCTTGCCTACATTAGGGATTTTTTACACAAAAATCCCCAGTTACTGCAAGTAAAGCTGAGAAGATACACACTTAATGTGCTGCTGAAAAAAAAATGCAAGCCGCCCTGAAGTTTTGCATGGTAATATATCCAAAATTAACATTTGAAGATGTGATCTCATCAGGGGGAATGAAAAAGCTCTAATTACAGATGGGTCTTTTTACATCAGTATTGTGATGCTAACAACTCTAAAAGACAGAAATAATTTATTTTAATTTCTAAAATATGCATAATTGACTTCACAGACAGCCTGGATGTAAATTTACTGACACAGAAAACACCATTCTTGTTGTCATGTGCAAGAGAAGCATTGCTCTTTAAATATAATTAAAATCCTCAGAGAGAGAAGTATAAATATTTAACGATTTTCAGGTCTTGCTAAAGTGATGCTGATTATTTTTCAGATTCTGCACCCTTCCAGCTGTTTTTGCTGTGAGTGTTATGTATTTGCACAAATATCTCATGACCACTAAGACTGAAATTTAAAATTATTAGGGTGGTGGATTTTTTTGTGATCATAATGACCGCAGTGCACAGGATGTGCATAGTATTCGGCAACTATAACGTCCCTCCTTCTCCCACCTCCCCTTACTGGGTTTGCAGAAAATACTGCTTTTCAAAATGCATAAAGAAATCAGTGGAAGCTCTTTAGATTTTTATTTGTTAAGCCTGTTTTTCTGCACATGCTGAGTATTTTGTGGATGAAACCATATTAAATAATATAATGTATAATGTGTGTGGAGAGAGATGGGGGAGGCAGATCACTGAAGGAGCAAGCCGTAAGGAAGAAACGAGATGAGATACCATGGCTGCAGGTAGACAGCTGGTCCCTGGCCTGCGCTGATGCTGTCTCAGCAGGATGTGGAGAAATTGCTGGCAGGGACATGAGAAATTGCTGGAGGTGACAAATGATGATGGGAGAAACTGGCAGAAGTTAGGTGGAGAGCCAGGAGGGATGGCTGGATTTTATAAAGGTCTAAGGAGGAGGTGTGTGAGAAAGGACCAGACGTGACGGCTGAAGGTTGCGCAGGGGAATTTTGTACCTTGCCAGGCCAACAAGGCTTGGGGATCCACCTCAGTAAAGTCCTCCAAGGCTGGGGTGATTTCAGCCTCGGTATTACAAATAGCAAAATTGAGTTGAGAAAAAGTGGTAAGGGGCAGGCTGTTTATCTGGATGGAGATAGGGGGAGGTGGAGAAAGGGGTGTAATAGGGCAGCTAAAAAGGTGATCAAGAAATAAGAAAAAGGAAGAAAAGGTATACAAACGACGTGATCTGGGTGGTCTGGATGTACTTACAGAGCAGCCCAACACTTGGACACAGGCTTGCAGGACTGTACAGGTTGGAAGGGAGCTCAGGAGGTCTCAGTCGAACCTCCTGCTCACTGCTCTGAGGTCAGAACTCATTGCTGAGGGCTTTCTCCAGTTGGGTCTTGAAAACCTCCAAGGATTACCAAAACCAGGATGCTTAAAGCACATCAGTTGTCTTGCCCACACCATGTCTCAGCCCTGCTGCCACAGCCCGGAGGCTGGAGGCAGAGGGACGCTTTCTCCCCAGCTGCCGGTGGTCCCAGGGGACACATCAAAGGTGGACATTCCTTACCAAAGCTGCACGTTATGGCAATGCAACCCTCCAAAACTGCATTTGGTATGTCCTGGATGGCTGCCTGAAAGCTTATTATCCCTTCAGCCCTGCCTCACCCCCTCTTGCAGGTCACCTCAATGGACACAGACACAGGGCAGGGTTTAGCCAGAACGTACAAGTCAGGGTCAACCAAAAATTCGTTCACAGCTTTAGCTTTAGCACTTTGCATCAAGCCTTTTCTACAGAACTAAGGATAATATACAAAAAAGTGTTTTTAATCAGGATACAAGCCATTTATGCAAACCAGACTGCCTATCCAGTGTTTCAACATTTAGTAACTTGTGATTAATTCTTAACTCATTAAAAATCTTGGAACCTAATCATTTAATCACTCAGTCCTCTGCACTCATCAAATTAACCAGGACTAGAACTGCTGCATTGCCTTATATTTCATCTTTGATTGTCTCTTTACATGAATCATTCTAGGACTGTGGTGCCAGCACTTCTTCCTCAGGCATCAGATATTATGATTTAACCTAGGAAACATCATTCATGTAGCCATAAGGCAGTAAAAGACCACAAGAGCTCAGGTAGTCTAGGCCCAGCTTCAAGGCGAGGGAAAATTACAGTGAAAAATAAACTGTCTAACCTAAAGACCTTTGGCTGTGGCAGCTCCACAACCTCCCATGCAGACTCTTCCATTGCTTCCTATCCTTGGTATGTGTCCTGGTTTGAGCGACACAGGATCAATTTCTCTTTCAGTAATTTTACTTTTCCGTAAGGTCTGTTGTAATGCTTGGGAAAATTGCATTTCTAAAAGACTCGAGTGTCTGAATTTGTGAAAATATTTACTTTATAGACAGCCATGGTATGCGGGTCTCAAGGTCTCAGTCTTTTTGAGCCTTGCCAGGTGTAGGGAGACCCGGGCACTTGACCCAAGCTGACCAACAGGATTATTTCATACCATGAACATCACATTCCATATAAATTAGAAAGTTTACTGAGGAGTTCTCTTCTCTTCCTTGATGGCAGCCATCTGAGAACTCCTTGCCCCGTTGATGGACCCCTGATCCCTTCCCTTCCTCCCGAAGCCGTAGCGCTCGCAGTGTCCGACATTTGCTGTCTCCTGCTGGGAGTGCACAGCTTCCTGCTGATAGCATTGGCTGAGTATAATCCTTGTATATTTTATATTGGTATTGGGCTTAATATTGGTTCTTTAATACTATTAATGTTAATTATTTAGTATTATTCTAATAAATCTATTTATATTTCAACCTTCAGGCTTCCTTGTTTTTTCCTGATTCCCCTTCCCAGGTGGGGAGGGGTCATTGGGTGATAGAATAGTTCTCTAAACATCAATAAATTCTTGTGGGTTCCTCAAACCATAATAGTATGTTATTGAAGCACTGTTGGACCTGCAGTCCCCAAATGTCCTCTGATCTTTTCCTGCAGAAGCAAAACATCTGTTCCCAGTGCAGTGACGGTACACAGCGACTCCTGCCCCACCTTTCTTTTATCTCCGTGATAAAAGTAATCCGTATCTCCAGTTTCTCAACGTTTTTGAATTCTAATCATGTTCCCCTGTGCTCACACCTTCTTGTATCCAAGGAAATCTGCGCAAGAGACACCTTGAGCAAGGTGTAAATTACCTGCTCTCTAACCAGGCATGAGCCGCTAGTGAAGGTGTGGCTGGCAGCTCTCCACACCAGCCTCGCACCAGCACACTGCACCCACACAGACTCTGCTCCTACGCTGCTGTCCTTCAGGGCATGCCCATGCATTAACGGCTGAGCAAAATCAGATGAATCCACACCTGAATCTAACATGATTTTCAGCCCTGGAGCACCTATTTCTGCTATAAATTTTAAATCCTGGCATAGGACAACAACTCTGAAAATAGGGACAGTCTCAGGCCTGGAGAAGATGAGATATTTTCTAAACACTGAGAAAAGAACTATTGAAAGGGTTACCTGTTTCACCAGAAAATACATGATAACACTCATCTTGCTTTGTGAGCTAGTGGTCTTTTATCCAGAACAACAAACCTGATGTGAAGGTTTATTTAGTGCAAAACTTTGTTTCTAATTTGAACAAGTTGCTTTTGTTTGGGGTTGGGTTTTTTTTGTGGATTTGGTGTTTGTTTTTTTTATAGTAGAGAGTCTTATTATTTACACTTTGACTTCATAGTATTCCAGATCCAATAAACTTCTGATTCTCTTTTCTTCCCCTCTCAAAGTGTCTGTTTGAAAGGAAGGGGAACAAAAACCTACTCTTACTGTGCCAGTACGTTAGGTATGTAGAATACTCTGTAGTTGACATATTTCACCACTAGAGGGAAATCCATTACAGTGCTCTTCTCAGCAATGCTGGTAGGCACACTATCCTCCAGAGCTGTAAATTGTGCAACAGGCTTGCATTTGGGTGCAAAAGTTGTAGGAACCGAGTATGACATAGGGAAGACTTTCTCAGAAGGGTGCCCTGGGGAATTTTCCCTAGTCTCATCACATCGCACCAGAAAATAAGAAGGAAGAGGCTGGAGGACAAGTATTCCAAGGAAAGAGAAAACCCCAAACTGGGCCAACCTTAGCAGTCCAATCGTCCTGCAGCAGTGTCTCCAAGCCAAAAATAGAACAGAAAGCTATCACTCCTATGAGAGCACAGGAAAGGAGTCAGTGAAGCCTGTTTGCATCACCAGCCCTCAAACCACAGACATTTGGAAGAAACGGCAGCATTTTGAGACATTTGTAAAAACCACTTCCAGCTGCTCTTTCCCTAGTTAGTCTCCATCTTACACCAGAGCTCATGTTGCTGTTGACCATCAATGAAGATACTGAAGACGCCCTGTTCTGTCCAGTTTTAAAGGCCTGGGACCAAAAAGCCAATCTGGAAAGTAATGGTCATAAATGAAAAGCACGGCAAGCAGAGAGCTGGGGTGCTGCGAAGGAGCATTTCATGCACTCTGCCTCATAGCCTTGATCTCACCTTACCTATTCCTGTACTCGCTCCCTGCCTGCACTGCGCACTGCGAGCTTTCGGGACATGGGCAGGCTGGATGCGTGCATCCTTGCCTCGCTGTCCCCGAGCCTGCTGGCTGCCAGCACAGCTTCCTGGGGCAGCTGCTTGCTCCAGCTCCTGCCGCACATCCTGGTGCCAGCGCAGCACCCACCCCCACTCCCCTCCCCACGAGGACATTCCCAGCCCGCACCTGCCCCGGGTGCTGCTCTGGCCCTCAAATCGCTGAGGGTGATCCGCGTCGCTAAGAGAAAGAAAGAGATGAGAGAGACATGCTAACAAGGGAGCAAACCTGCTTTTCCGTGCTGGCTCTTAGGGATTTTATAGTACATTTTGTCTTTGACCTCATTTAGTGGGAGTGAAAGCAAGTCAAAGAGAGAACAGAAGAGGATTGCATGAGCCACCGGCATTTTGCATGACAGTTTGTCCATTTCTAGTTTAAATGTTTCATTTCAATAAACTGAACTTGTCTCCAGAAATACCATTTCATGCTGTTTGTATAGTGACCTTCTGTGGCGAAGCACTACAGAAATTGGTATTACGTGTGTAGCTGTCATTAATTATGCTCCTTTTAACCAAAACCTTATTTTTAATGAAACACAGTTGCCACAATTCAATTCTGACTGCTTTTATTTTCCTTTTTAAATAGTGTTATGCTCCTTACCGTTCAAATATTGAATCTAAATATCAGCACATTATAAACCCTGAACTTCACGCTATGAATGAAGGAAATAATAAAGAGATTTATGAGTGATTTCTAGATAGGCAGATCCTCACTTTGCCATCCATGCTTTCTGGTTTTCTGTTTTTCTCCCCACTGCAGTGGTATACACTAGTAAGTACTTTGCTGCTCTTGCGTCCTACGCACAGGTGCTGGAAGATGGAATAAATCTTTGGATTGACACAGTGTTACATTGACTTATACTGGCAACGTCCTAAGCTCTGATCAGCCTTCTATATAATTTCCTAATTATATTCTTCCTTTAACCCACTGCAAAGCGATTTTCATCTTCTTACACAACTTTCTTTGAATGCAGCTGAGCATTAGATTACAAGATTTTCAGGCTTCACAGATGAATGCCTGAACCTAGGGATCATCAAACCCTCAGAGATCAGACTGAAGAAATACTTGCTGTAATTCTCATTTTGAATAGCTGTCAAAAGCCATTTAACTTTCAAAGTTTCTTATTCTGTTCCAAAAACTGGAGTAACTCTGTGTTTGCATATTGAACAGCTGGAAAACCAAGACACGATAATACATCTTGTGTTCTAGGAGGCTTTTTTTCCTAAGAGTATTTTCTTCTCCTATGAACATATATTTTAGCACGCATATTATGGCCATTTAAAAAGGACTTATATGGAATTTAAGTGCTATTCCTAGCTAATAGCAACTGGCAGAGAAAAGAAGGAGATGAAGGAAAGTGGGAGTGGAGGCAGGAAAAAACTAGGGAAATAGCAAACAGGTTATCAGCGAAGGCTGACCAAGACAGGCTGCTGGAGACACCAACGGCCTGCCTCCACCAACCTCTCAGGCCACCACCTCCGTCCAGTTGCTGCAGGTCACTTTTTGCTGTGCAGACAGACAAGACTTCTAAATTTGCCTGTTTTGGAGATAGAAATGCCAAAACACCCAGGATTCAAGCCTGTTTCTGTAATTTTTTTTTCTCCAAGAAACAAATATATTGGGGAAAAAGAAATTTAACTTGCAGAAATCCCTAAATAACAACCCCTTACTCACATGGGTTGGTTTTCCTATAGCTGATTTTCCATACTGACATGCTGTAGAATAGCAAGAAAAATGACAATCAATTTCTTTACTCACTGCTTTAGCCAGTATGCCTTATGGCAAATTTCATACTGATGTTTTCAGGGAAAATTATATCCTAAGGCTGGAGCCATGGAGTATCCTTCTTTCAGTACTTATTTGCATACACATATATACACATATAAAGAAATTTGCAGAAAAATCTCAGTTAGAAGGATCCTTCCTCCTGATCTCATCTAGTCTGATCCCTGCTCAAAGTAGGCACCAACCTTGAAGTTAGATTCAACGTTAAAATTAGATTGGATTGCTCAGGGTCGTGTCTAGTCAAGTTCTGATCATCTCCAAGGACGGAGACATATGCTCTTTCCGTAATAAACAAGTGGCTTAGATCCAGACCACAGGCAGCTCAAGGACTTAACCTTTTGGAGTTTATCTCCAAAATAAATTAAGAACACTAAAATGGAAGGAATCGTGTGAAAGCAAAGACACTTCATCCCATTCACTAGACTCAGATCTGGGCTTGGATTATAAGCTACTGCTCTGTGATTTTACTTTTCCGCTCCTGGTGTTTTACTCTCACCCTGCTATGACAAAAACCATGGGTATTTTTTCCCTTAGGGGAAAAAATTAATTACATTATATACAGGTATGCAATTTAAGGGCTAAAATTAAAATTGTATCAAGATGTTTCCTTTTAGGTTCTCTCACACACAGATTCTGAAAGACTTCCTTTACTGATCAATAGACTTCTGGCAATCAAACAGTCCAAAGTTTGACTGGCAGGACTGAATTCTTTTGCTCTTTATCAACGAAGAACCTTTTCAAAGAGCTGTGAAAGTAATGAGTTAGGCTTTTTACTAAATTACTTGGGGAAAAAAAAATTCCTTTTCATCATCTCAGAGTTGTCAGTAAGCAAAATAATAAGTCAATTGGCAAAAACATAGGTTCGTTTCAAGATAAATTTCAAAATGTGGCATTTGATGTGTTCCACATTATTTTGAAAGGCTATGCAAAATGTTGATATTTTGCATTATAAAATACAATTAGTTAAAAATATGAATTTTTTGGAAAAAGCTCGCACAGACAATGTTTTAAATACACAAAACATTGAATGGATATATGAAATTTTTCAGCTAGGTAGAACCCAGGTGAAATACAGGACCAGACTAGAAAACAAGGGCTGCTGCAGCTTAAGCCAAAGTCATTTCAGACATTCTTGACCTTGCTGAAGGTCTCTCTTCACCACTGAGGGTTGCTGAGCCCATCCCTATCTCCATTCTTCATCCGTCGCAGTCATGGCCACTGCAAACCTCTCATTTATGAAGATGAGCTTGTACTAATATGCTGATTTGTAAACTGGGTTTACACCAGCTGCCACTGGCACAGAGCTGACACCTCCAACAGAACGTCTGTTCTGCTAAATCCACCGGTACTTGTCTGTCAGAGCTATTAGGCTCAGCAGCACACAACATTAGAGCATTTGTCAAATGAGGAAGAGACTCTAGATTCCTTTTCCCTTTACCTGACCCTCACCTCTTAGAAGAAAAGTTTAGCCCTACCTGTGTGGCATGCTAAGCCTCAGCCTGTCCATGTTCTCAGAGGATACCAAAGCCATTCCTCCTAGATCAAGGCCTCAGGGACTTTAAGCAGAAGGACATCTATTTTATGGTTCACATGATCAAGGTATCAGTTTGGTGAGACTGGTTAATACTGGGACATCTCTGGATACACATACAGATGCTACTGTAATCATTGGGGAAACTTAAGCCAGACAGAAAGATTTTTCTCTGGATACTAAGAGACTCCAGGGTTTAGCAACAACCAGGCATGGTTTTCAGGACCTTTAGTTTTGGACATTGGGCGATACATTCATCTGGCTTCTGACACCATCAGCAACAGTACATCAGCAGTAGGAAATAAAACACGATCAAGGCAGAGGTCCCCACTGCATAGACCTCACCCAGGCAACCCTCCACAGCTAAGGGGTAGTGGGTGACACAACATGCACAGCAGCAGGTGGACTACCGCAGAGAATGCGCATGTCCGAGGAGGCTGATCACTGCTTGCTGAAATAGCACCATTGCTCCACGTAGCAGTAGGCAAGTGAGATAGATAGCATCATGCAGAGATGACCACAAACCAGGAAAGTCATTTGCCATAACCCCAGCTGACTTCTCTCTGGGACTCTTGTAAATCAGTATTGCCATCGACTCCTCTTGTTCTCACTTCCAGGCAGAGTAACCAGCACATCAACCTTTAAGTAGGTCGAAAAGTGTGATCCTAAATCCATCTTTTAACAAGGCCTCATTTCTCATTGCCTGAGCAAAGGCAGCACCTACTGTAAGCCTAACCCAAGCCTTTGCGCAGCCTGTGCCATGTCCCCAAGTTGTTTGCATGCCATTTCCCTGTTCGGACATCAGAAGGCTGCCACAACCACCACGACACTTGTTCTGTGCTTGGTCTCCAGCCTCCAAAAACTAAAACCCCAGCTGCAGCATCAGCCATAATCATACCCCGTGGGCTGTAGGACAGAACATGGCAAGATGTTCTTGCCCAAACTTGATCCCTCAGGGCTTCTTCTAACTGGAGCCTTATTCTTGCTCAGTGAACCCAAGCACACACCTCACACCCTGGCCCCTCTTCACATTGACCTATGCTGATTTCCAAATCAGCTCCTTGTCTGTCCCTTATTCCCATCAAATATCCCATCATTGCAGCCCAAAAGCAGAAAGATGAAGTTCCCTCTGAAACAAAACGTTACCTGCTCACATCAACTTCCAACAAACCAAATGCATCTAAACCACAACCCTAATCCTTTACACATGCTTAAAAAGGCAAACCTGATCTAGCTCTCTTCCTCGACACATTTCACTCAAGATATTCTGAGACTCCAGACTTACAAGTCAAAAATAAATAACCAATATAGCTCAATACAGAAATTAGAAAATTATGCCTTAAATATTTGTTTTATTTCCCTAATTCCCCACTTCTTTGACTGAAACCTGTCATTAACTCTAACTACAAATTCTCCAAGGGACCTCCTATCAGCTCAAGAGGAAAATCAAACTAGGACAGCTTCAACAAAACTGGGCATTTTTTATGAATGCAAGACTTACTTCTACACTTAAACCATTGAAAAAAGCCTACTCTTGCAAAGCCCAATCAGTCTGTACCTATTACTAGGAGAAAAGGTGCTTTGCAAGCCCAAAATGTACAAATGCTAACCTGAGTCCTGGACGAAGAGCCTTTTGAAGGTGGAGTGCCATAACCCAAGGGGGTTGAGAAGGGGTCGAACCAGGGGTCAACCATCAGGCTGATGCCTACATGGCTCTCTGGACAAGCCTGAAGTTGCTTTCTTGTGAGGACTCCTGCACCAGCACCCTGTCCCTTGCAGGATGATCGTGCTGGGTCACAGGCTCGTTCAAAAAACAAGGTGGAGGCCCAGGACAAATTTCAAGGGCACATGCATGTGGGGCCACGGGCTCAAGGTGGGGTTTCAGACCCTGTGAAGCCCAACGCAGGAAGGTCACTGAGCTGGCAAGGTCTTGCTGGGCCAAACTGAAGGCTACTCTCCATGTTCAGCACCACATTTCAGCACTTGAGGCTACATGGGATGCCTAGATCAGGATTAGGTTTGGGACAACTTTTCAGAACAGCATGAGTACCCAGGTTTAAAAAATGGGTTCCCCAGGACACATGGTGGGCTACAGCCTTGTAAAGACAGTGCAGCTGTTACAGGTAGCAGGGCACAGGCTTTGCTTTGACTTTGCAGAGCCTCGGGACAGGGGTTTATCAGGTTAGCTTTGCCTGAATTTGTCTAGACCTGCCCAGAGCTCTCCTTTTATTTAGTTTGATTTGTTGCTGTAACAGCCATTTTTCTAATGACCAGGCAGTTACACCTAACTTGCTTTGCTTATCTTCATGCAGTAATACCATAGTTTTTATACAGGTAGTAGCAACACGCAGCTGTTCTGTGTAGCGTGAAATATTTATGACCTTAGCAGAATGATGTAATGCAGGCCTGGTATGAGAAAGGAGGCACCGAAGATGGGCTTGCAAGAGGCGGTGGTAGAGGAGCACAGGCACAGGATGACGGAGATGGAGCGTGGGATAATGCTGAGGGCTGCAGGGCTATAACACACGCACCAGTGGTCAGCTAGAGAAGTACAAACCTGGGAGCTGAACAAAACCCATCTTAGGAGGAACAAAACGTAAGAAAAAGAATAAAGAATAAGTTTATAACACAGGTGAAATGCACCATATATAGTAAATCTTCATGTAATGCAGAATTGTAGACCCATGAAGAAAGAAAAAAGCACAAAAGGCACTGGGAAACTTGAATATGAACTTAAGTGGATCCAAGAGGAGGAGAAAGAAACCACCACCACCATACTCCTCCCAGCGAAGGACTCAGGATGCTGTTGCCTCACGATACCCACCTCCCCCAGGCTGAAGCCATTGACCCAGAGGAGCAAAGGAAGGGTGAGCAGGACACCAGGGGAAAGGGCGCCTAGACAGTGCGTGCATAACAGTTTTGACTGTATTATCATTATTATTACTGAGGCTTTCCATAAATAATATTCCTATTTACAAACAACAAAAAAATCAATCTGCATAATTACATTTTTTTAATTAGACTGCTAAGACTTCAGTTATACTAACAGTAAATTCTTGGTCTCCCCTGCCCGCCCCCGATAAGAAGATTTTGAACATCACAAGGCTTGTATAAGCACTAATGTATTTAGGCGAAGGGTGGCAAGGTTTGCCAGACTGTGGCTAAGGCTGGAGTCAGAGTTTGGTTTAAGGTTGGGTTCATAGCTCAGGATTGAAGGCCTCTTCCAGAACGCATAGAACTTGGGCTCCAAAAGGTCTGTCAGGTGTGGCTGAGCTAAACCAATGCCATTCACTGCGATCCCTTCACATCTGCAGCTACATTTTTGCAGGCGTTCCTAACTCTAACAAACGCATCAACCCTTGTTGAGCGACCCCGAGCAGAGGCAGAGGTCAGTGACCCATGCAGGCATCAGCTGACAGCTTAACCTGCCACCACCTTTTTTAACCTATCAGTTGCCTTGGTGTATCCCAAGTCCCAGCTGGGGCCAGGTTTGTGGGCACGGATGGGTGACGGCTCAGGCTTGCATACACCTGTGAGTAGAAGTAGGCTGGAGGTGAGCCTGGCTGGTACCACCACCACTTCAGCAGCTTCCTGCCTCCTCTGCTGCTGCTGCACAAATCTGAGGGCCTGAAGCTCAGCAGAGGGTCGTGCTGTGCCAACAGGAGGGGAGAAGGAGATGGGCTGCCCAGGGAGAGCCCCAATCACTTCACCATCCCCAAGACAGTCTCACGTTTCCCTTGGGCTTCCTGCTCTCTGGTGTCTCTGGACTTGGCGTAGGTCTCGGGGAATGCATTACTCTGCATGTTTTTCCTTACAGTTTGGATACCGGACCACGACAATGGCTCTTAGGCGACAGAAATAGTTAATTAAGCAGAGAACCTCTGAATGGAGTTGTCATGCAACAGGGTCAATTTAACTCTTTTGCCTTGGACTCTGTCCCGGGACTGTTGCCTCCACACAGTCCAGAAGGACACAGTTAAAGTTCAAGTAAACAAAAGATTATTGGTCTGCTTGGGCAACTGGGAGGAAGAAGAAAGATAAATTAAACTGCCTGGATAATCATAAAAAGATTAGTTGTTGTTACTAGTGTAGGGCGACAATAGAGAGAGGATAAGAGGTTTATCCAGTTTTGCAGGGACAAAAGACAGAAAAAAAATCAGAACAAAGACTTTCCCACTCATATGTATCTGAAAATTATTCTACACAAAGACACTGAATTAAAAACTTTACTGAATGAGTAGGAAGGAAAAGTTTTTTATTATTTCTCCTCTTTGTTAAAAGGAATCAAAACCAGATGTAAAAACCCTGCTTACTTTAAAAAGAAATTAATCACCTTATATTCTTTTCTGTTTATACGCTTCATATTTACAAATAATTTACTAAGACCAAAAAATATTTTGACCTATCATTACAATGAAAAAAAAATAAAAAAGATTTCAGGGTTTTTTTTCCATCTTCTTTCATCTTTGGATGTTTTAGTAAATGGCAATTTTTACAGAAGAAAACACAATACTACCACCATTCAAGACGTCAGCTTCATTATGTGTCTCCAGTTAAGCCTCACGTAACTATATTCCTCGTCACCATAGAAAACCTTTTTGACAGTTAATCAACTTAACAAGAGCCCAGCGTATGCTGTTCCCTCAGTGCAACTTTATGACGCCTTGCTTCTAAGGTCACTGAATTTCTTTTCATTAACATGCCCTTGCGTGGCACAGCTGCTCCTGGCACACCTTCAAAAGAAACTCCTCAAGTGCCTTTCACTACCCCCCTGAGAAGTGTTTGCTCTGAGAGCTCAGCAGCCTTCAGAGGTGCCTGTGAAAGGGATCTTGCAAATAAAGCCATACTAGCAGAAAAGAAAGAAATATGGAAACACAATAAGCAGCCCTAAAACATCACCATTATGACCCAATCCGCTACATTTTTTTAAAAACCTTCAGCTGTAGCTAATTAAACCCTTGTCCACGGAGGGAGTCAGCAAGCACCTTCAGCCAACAAGCCAGCACTGGCAAGTATTGGGAAAACACACATGAATACAAAATCTGCTCTTCCGTGGTGGATGTGCAACATTTCTTCCTCCTCCGAACCCTCAGGACTTAAATAAATTAAATAAAATCCACTAAGAATGAGGAAATCATCCAAAACCTCCCCTGGGCACAGACGAAGCCCCTCCACAACTCAGAGCCCTGTTATTTCAACAAGGCCAGTGGGAGTTAGCCTGAATTTATGGTCAAGCAGCATTTGGCCCAACATTTTTTTAAAGGCACTGAGT
Organism: Stercorarius parasiticus; assembly: GCA_013396915.1. Taxonomy (NCBI): domain Eukaryota; kingdom Metazoa; phylum Chordata; class Aves; order Charadriiformes; family Stercorariidae; genus Stercorarius; species Stercorarius parasiticus. The sequence continues at coordinate 214,357 of VWZL01001528.1, forward strand.
TTTCTTCTGCCTCTGCCTAACTTTCAATTAAAGGCATAGTAAATCTGGGGGAGCGGGACTGAGCGGGGTATTTATACCGATCTCCCAACCGCCCCTGCCTGTGGCACGCTCTGCATCACCCAGGCTGGGGAGGGAAAAGCTTTAAAAGAAGAAAACACAGCAGCAGCTCTTACAAAACCCAGGTAACCAACCCCATATGGTACGTATTTCTGTAATTTTATCTTGACAAGGAAAAAAATTCATAGATCACCTCAACCTCTTAGTAGACCTTTTGTTCCTCACTGGTCATGCTGTCTGGCAACGGAGCAGCTCTCTGTTTGGGCCGAGACCCATATTTCAGCTACATTTTGGCACAGTTACAAAAGCAACACACAGGTTTTGTCTTACACAAGAAGGCATTCAGGACTCCAGGGAGGGAGAAGGTGGAAGGGAGCTATTCATTCTTAGGTAAAAATTTGAACAGAAGTTTTCAAAAGTAAAAGGATTACAGTTCTCACGGATGAGTAGACAAGCCTGAGAATTTATTCTTTTTTTTTATGAGAGCTTTCCCTTTTTCAGTTGTTAATGATATATCTACATGTATGCAGCTAGATAAACAATTAGGAAGATATCTAGGTCCTTTCAGCAGCACAGAACTATAATCCAACTAGTTTTTTGGCATCAAGCAACCTTAAGATTTATTGTAGCTCAGTAAATCTGTGCTTTGCTCAACTGTTTCTAATAAATACTGTGTCTCCACCATGGTTGCACCTCTGAGAAGGAAAGCTACCTCGGCTCTAGGTTGCAAGAGGCTTGGAGTATGGATGGAACAAGTGGGTGAAGGTGGCCTTGTTTTACCAGCACAAGGTCTCTCATGAAGGCAGCCTCAGCACTACAAAGCATCTTTAAACTGAAGCAATGGTCCTCATTTCAGCTGGATCAGCCTGGTCCATGCAACAAAGCACCACGGAAGTGCTCGGGAGCACGGATACCTTCTGACACCTGAGGAAGCTTCAGCAGCCGGGGTACGGTGGCATAGCGGAGTACCGGAGCTGCAACGTGTGAGGAGCAGGGCTGGAAGGCTGTCACTACCCAAAGATAATTCTAGAAATCCTTTGGGTTTGAAGATCGGCACCAGCGAAGTGTTGCAGGACACTCAGAAGGTGGCATAAGAAAGCAACTCTTACTTATTGAGAATACCTTCTCGGAGTTTTCAAATCCATGTGCTCTGTCATTGATGCTCACTGCCTGGAGCAAACCATACTTTTATTTTACCAACTAAAACTTATTAAACTTGCAATTACCTTCCTTATTCTTTTCTATTGCCAACAATTTAAAGAGCCCTGATGAGTCCCATACGCTATTTCTGTTTTACTATCACACTTCTAATCTCTGAACTGCTTGGTGATGTAGTAACTCACAATATCATTAGATACTGGAGGAACTTCTGGATGCAAACTTCAGTATTTGGAGTACTACAGTTTAAAAAAAAGAGTAATGCAATACGTTGGTGAACCTCTCATTTGTCTATTGGAGTGGAAATCAAATCAAGTTCTGACCTTGTGAAGTCATTGAACGTACCCTATGAAATGTTTATTACTAGGGGAGAGATATGAAATGCCTGCACTCTGGCCTGGGCACATTAAATTGTAATAGTAAGAGTCAGACTATTTCATGAAATGGAGAAATCAGGAGGAGGATGATAACCAGGGTATACGGTACCTCTTTTGCTAATGTCTTAGCCACTTAAACAAGAGCCACTAAAGTTTGTTTTGATACTACTTTCTATTTATATTCTTTATAATGCAACACATTGATAAAGATAACGCCTTTCTTGTTATACTTGTAGGAGACAAAAATTGTCTTATGCTGAGCAGCTGCTTGAATGGATTTGTGGTCTACACAGAGCTGATTTATGCAACAAGATGCTAAACAATACGTCGATACGTATACCTAAGCAAACATGTTTCTGGCAGAAGGCTATCCTTATTCCTGAGCATTTTGACAGCACTTTGTTGCATAGACTGGGTTGATCCCTCTAAAAGGGACACTGTTGCCTCAGTTTAAAGTTTACCTTAAGTTTTAAGTTAAAAAAATAAAGGATTTTTAAGATATAGCAATCTAATTTCTGTGGAAATCCTGTTTTCTTCATGACATTCCTGGTCACTGATTTCCAAAGGTATCATGGCCAGGATATGGTGAATGAATCCTAGAACTCACAACGCTTACATGAGGCTTTAAAAACCTGTAAGTCCTTTTTTTAACTGTGTTAATAAAACAAGCATTAAAGTAAATTTAGCCTTCTTCCGATAGGATTGTATGAATGGATTCAAAATGAGATTATTAAGGGAAGGTTTACGCAAAGGACAGAATGACTAGAGCGCAGTATGCCAGAAGAATGGCATGCCGAGTGACATACGTACTCCCCTTGCTTATTTTTAAATAACACTCTATAACATGTCACACAACCCCAGTTCAGCACAACATTCAACGCATGGTGTCTCATTTTGTGCTCAGTTTCAAGGCAAAGTTCGCAGTCTTAATTCGTTGCATACTTCAGATTTTTAATTGTTCTGGTAGTTTACATAGTAAACAAAAAAAAAATCTAACACTGAGATGTAGAAATTTGTATTTACAAGGGAATTTAGACTCATCCGCTTGGCTGCAAGCCCTGTTATTGATAGCCTTTTTAGCAGTGTTATTAGAACTACTGAGCACTCCAAACAGTCCAAACTCCAAGTCTCTTTGTACTAGATATTTTACACACAAGAGTGAAGTCCCTGCACCGATGGGTTTAAAATATGTGGATTTTTAAAGCACAAAAAGAATGTAGTTTAGTGATTTGTTATTAATACTAACCCTATACTTTTAAAAAAAAAAATATTCAAATTAGCGGTTGGAAGTAAGAAGGCCATCTATTTTTAAGGGATTCATAATGAGCTCTTGCCGACTTCAAGAACAAACCGTTCCCACGTGGAAGCGTGCAACAAGTCTGGAGCTGTATTTTCGTGCTTCATGCAAACCAGAAGCGAGGCCCAGCAGAAACCAGCAAGCTCATGCCTACAGGAATGATACAGACATATCCAAGCTCGCTCTAAACTAGGCCAGAGTTCACCCGGGCTGTAAAACTTTGTCCAAGAACCGGGTAAATATTCAAGCAGTTCATCTGTTCCAGCAGAAAAAACAACACTGGATTCATAGCGGAGAGAAGAGAGTCGGACTCTCCGTAGCTTAGCAGTTAGGGCACAGAGCTCCGAAAGAAAATCCCAGATGACAGTCCTTGCTTCACAGGCTATTTCTCTTTTCTCCAGCGACTGTTCCTGCTCTTTCTCACCTGCTGACACTCATTTGCAGACACCAGCTTACTGTATGAAAAAGCATAATGCGAAGAGTCTGATCCTGCTGATGCATGTTACACATGATCTGAGACACCACCCTGGATCAAGATTTTCATGGGACCTCGAGCAGGAAGGTCTTGTTTGGTCAGACTTGCACATCTACTAGATGTTGAGCTTCTCAAGCACGTGATCCTTCAGCAAAGGAGCAATAAATTATCTTGCATATGCAACTGAGACTAAGAGCTGCCCACAACCAGGAGCTGCCTGGGAATAGCTGGTTAGCTTTAAATCCACACACCCTAGCTTGTTCACCCATATCCTCAGCTCTGAAGATCCCTTCACCATGGCAACAAAGTATGTAATAACCTGTATTACTCAAATGTCTTTGTTACTTCAATAGGGCCAAGAAGTAGTCCTACAGAATCACCTGAAAATAAAACAAGGTTTTCTCATTCTAATCCCAGAAGCTGTGACTGCTCAAATACCAACTTCCCTTTATTATTCATAAATTGCTTGCCCTCCTCAGACCAACGCAGAGAATGTTATCCACTGCAACACTACTCTGAAAATGGATCCGAATAAATGCAAGTTGGGAATCCATTCAGTTTACAAATGAAAGGACAGATTCGCTTGTTTCCAGTTACCAGCCCACCACTCTGCGGGCTTCTAAGCAGCAGGCTAAGCTCTTCTTTCATGTCCATCTTCAACACCTACGTAGACAACACACCTATCATTACAGACATCCCTGCAAGCCATATTAAGACCAGATGAGTGACACTAAAAGCACCAACTGGCTTCAGAAATCTGTGACAACTGAATGCGACAGAAGAGTGACCTTTCCTTATTTTCAAGAAGCCATTTAGGAAAGCACTCCCCTTGCTTGCCTTACCTTTTTCTCTCTAACCAGCCCCTCCTAGACCTTGAAGCAGTTTCCAGAACACATTCTATTTAAAGAGACGTTTTCCCACAGCTGACAGGTAAAAACATTGTAATTTCAAACAATTTCAAATTAAAAGCCGCATTTATCCAGGACCTAAGTAGTTGGAACTCCAGAGATACCATGGAGTGCTCTCACCCTGCAATAGGATCAGTCAATCAGCTTTATCCATAGATGAGGGTCTATGGAAAAAGGCAAGATTTCGGTAGTAATTGTGCTACTGGGTACAGTTCCCAGACTCTGGGTGTCCACATGAGTTCTCTAGCGTTCTGTCCAAAGATACCAAAAAATCCTCCCCTAAGGCTTTCCTGTGCGTAATTCTTCTTGCCTGGCAGTGCTACTTTTCTCTCGGTGAACAGAACTGACAGCTCTTGGCAGTACGCCGTCTGTCTAAGTGCAGTAAACTGTAAGACACAGACATTATACCACGCAGGATAAAAGTCAAAATTTATTCCTTATACACGAGACTCTGCAGTGCAACTGAGTCCATTCTGAGCTCTCTTTTAGCAGCTATCAAGACAGGCCAGTGGTTGCATTGTATGTCCCCGGTTTTAGAAAGCTGGCAAAGAAAATGTCAAGGATTGTTTTATGCACACTTGCACATGTAAGAAGATTAAGAACAAGTCTAACTAGTTTTCAGAAAGAACAGAAATCCAGCATTAATCATCTACTGAGATCCAATGTTCCAACATTTCTCATGAATTCATGCGCTTGTCTGTCCACCTACTTATAAGCCAGGTCATTCAAAATTCAAAATATTTCAACACATGATGAATTAATCACGAGAAGGAATTTAATGTAGTATGAAAGTAAAATGAGGGAAGTAAAATTCAAATTTATGATCCATCAGTTACTAGCTTCACGTCAGATCTTGCCGGGTATTGGAGCTAAGCATGCAGGAGTACGAGCTTCCTTCCCCTCCTTGTTCTTTCTATACTGTTTCTGAAATCCTTTTCTATATCTAGGAGAAAACGCTGTAATACTATTAATGTTCTACATGTTTTGTATGATACTGCAATACAGCTCATTCATTCTCACTGAGTTTTGATTAATAATCTTCATTGCCAGCCTTGTGGAAACTACAGCTAGTTTTGCTCAAAATGGTCAAGAACTGAGAAGCATTTATTTACGCTCCGTAGTCAAACACTCAGAAAATAAAACCAACAGCACCTTCCAATTTTTTTGCCTCTGAAGAAAGATATATTATGATTTAAAATTTGTGATCAGCTTCCATTTTGCCTAGCTTTTACCCCCTTGCCAGTTCCTCTCTAGCATTTTGCAAAATCCTAACTGCAGCACCACATTCAGCGCTAGAGAAAGGCATTGGACCACTGTCGCAGAAGCAAGTCAGTCAGAGAAAGGGCCAGCGTACTGCTTTTTTCTCGTCATGGCAGAGGGAGCAAGCGAACAAGTTGTGCTGGCTTTACTCCACAGACACCGAGAGGAAGCCAAGGCCATCTCCATTTAAGGGAGCTCTCTACCACTGCGCATTCTTGTGAACAAGAGGAGAGGCAAACGAAGGCCAAAAATGCAATGCCCAAATAATTTATTTCAGGATACAAGGGCAGTATCAACATTGTGAAGCTGTACAAGTAAACAATATGAGACGGCATCTGATTTAGAGCACCGACCACCAAAAACAGCCTCTCCAAACAAAAATTAGTATTAAAGCTAATTGCCAAACAATTAGAGCAAGTACCTTCAATTCAGATCTAGGGACAAAGGATTTTGTTCTGAGAAGAAAGCAGATTGTCCATTCTTTTCTTTTTGCTGTCAGACCATAAAAACATTGACTATCCTCAATTCACTTGACTAGTTTTTCAAATAGCATAGTCACTCAGCCCTCACCACACCCATGTACCTTTTCTCTTCCTCTCATATTCATAACCGAAAGCTACAGTTACATAAGAACTCCTGTATGACCCCCTGTGGAAAGCAGCTCTAACCTTAGGGTATTAAAAAGGAAAATTATAAGCCGGATTATTTTTTGAGTTTACAAATTTATCAGTTTACATTCAAAAATCTCAACCAGTCATGATCACCTCTGAAGAAAAACTTACACCAGCAGTGGCAGAAGGGAATATGAACAGACCAACTACAGGAAAGGAGCTGTGTGCATCTACGTTAGCACTTTAACTTGGATCAGTTTTTGAAGCGTTACCTACTTGCCTCCACTCACCCAGCTTTTGGTGGCTCAGATGGAACTGAGCCTGCATAAATTCTCCAGGGGATTGCATAAACAAACAGCCAGCATATGGGACCCCAGCAGAGCTGTATTATACTAGAATTCCCAAAACATACACAGCATGGAAAAAAGGCTTTTTGCGAGAAGTGTTTTGCTCTATGGACCCACTTTGACTGCACTACCCTGTCTGCTGATGTGAACATAATGATCCCAGTCTGAAATTCTTGCAAAAAAAAAAAAGATATGAAAGGTTATGCTTTCTAAAGTTGTGTTGGGTTTTTTTTGCCTCACCTAGGCATACAAACTTCAATGTTACTTTGAAAACAAACAGAAAATTCAGTACTTCAAACTTGATTTGAGTCTAAATACCAACTCAGAGCTAATATACGCTTTTTAAAGGTTATCTGTAAAAAGTCAATAAGGCCTTAATTTTTAAACTCAGCTCCACCGCATTCAAAGGAAAAGCTAGGGCAATAACTGGACAAAGTAAGTTTGCTAGACACAATCCCAAACACTGCTATTTGTACTGCAGGTTAAAATCTCCAAGGTAAAGAAGTTGATGGGATCTACTGTGAGTGTACACATAGCTTTATCTGTAAACCAAGTCTGACAGAACACATGAGTACAAGCATAAGAGATCCTAAACACTTTCACAGTTGAAGCTGTAGGAATTCTTAAAGGATTCCTGTATTGACATACTCCTACATATGCACAAGACAATCTTAAGTCACAGACTTTCCCTTCCCCTATCTTTTTTTTTTTTTTTTTGTAAGCCGNCCGGTATTTACAGTGTATTATCTTTCAATTTGATTTGACTTGACACAGGGCCTAAATTGCATGCATCTTCCCTGGTGCTGCCAAGAGGCAGCCCTCGGAATAGTGTTTCAAGTCCTGATGAATGTCAAGAGAGGCAGAGCTTGCAGGGCCAAACCATTGTTAAGTGATTAGCTGGTGCTGAGGTTAGCCTAGATAGATGTTTTCATCAGCATAACTGCTCCATTGTACACTTTTCATATGCAACTTCCCTGCATAAGGGAAGTATCTTGACTTTTCAAGATGCACCACCAAACACGTACTTCTGATAAGTGTCCCAATATGGAAGAGCATCCCTTCTGAGGCCTTCAAAAAAGTTTGAAATTAATGCATTTGAGCCATCAAGAGTAAGCAATTAAACTTTTATTCATGATCATTTATGTATGACTAAAAACGTTCACCACAAAATGCAAACTTTCAGTTATCTTGTATTTAGCAGTGAATATAGTCATCTCTTCATAGTAAAGCACCAAGGAGCACATCACAGAACAGTCAGAAATAGATTCCATGCACCAGCTTTTCCCCTCACAATGTAAGTGACAAAGATTTTATAAAAGTCTAAAAATTCCAGAATAAATTCTAGAGTCACCTGAGTGCTTGGCAGGAACAGTATTATTTAGTAGCAGTTACATTACCTGTAGTGGTATTTACATAGCACTTTTTTCTGCCTCTTTCTCAAAAAAAGAGCTACTTTTCACAAAACTGAGACAGACCTAATTGGGCCAAACATGGAGTTTCATATTTCACCTGAATTTTTCAATGGGAGACAAACAGAACAGTTTGCTAGTAGGAGTATCTAAAACCAAGAGCAAATACCAAGAGGAAAGGAGAAAAAAAAAAAAAAATCAGCTCATTGTGGCCTGATTGGTAGGGCCCAACTGCTTGGAGGCAACTACGCCCACTACTCCAGCCAGCTTTTTCCATTACATTTAATTAGCATTTCATTCAAACATACTACATTTAAGAAGACAACATGATTTTTTAAGTTAAAAGTTGTGTACATGGACCAATACATGTACACAGTTTTGGTAGTCATTTAAAGCTGTAAAATTTATATGTAAAGAGAGCCCTATGGACCACATTACAGGTTAAAGTGAAATAACCAGAATCAGTGTTACATACAAAACAATATTCTAACATAGAAACCAATACAGTTATCAAATAATTCATTAGAGAATAAAATTGTTATACAAAAAGAGAAACCCTGCCTTTTTATCACTTCAGAGCAGCAAATAAGAAGGCAACATTAAGAAAAGTGCACAGCAGAAAAGAATTGTTCAGTTTTTTGAAAAAGTTGAATTTTTCTTCAGACATCAGGCTTTTGTCCAGAAACATATTGGGTTAGGATTGCTTATGTTCTTCCCCAGATCAGTCTCTTCTTGCATTAGTTCTCAGCAAGGCGTTTACTCTGACATGTAGGAACGATACATCAGGGCCACAATAATTGCTGCTATTGCCGGGATCACCCAGTTGGACCATGAACTGGAAGGAAGTTTTTGAAACAGCAGTTTAGGAAGTGACAACCAGCAAGTTTTTTTTAAAAAAATAAATAAGAAAATCCTTCCTCCCCACTCCAACAAATACTTCAGAGTCAGGGCAACAGAACACCTGGGCTGGCCAGTAATATTCTAGCCGAGTAAAAAACCTTGTCCTTTTAAGGCTTTGTACTACAGCTTACAAGAAGTTTGCTTACTAGAGAAGAGTAAGACTCTAGACACATTTAAAGTCATGGCACGCTGCCCAGAATATCATTCATTCAAAAGCCATGTAAGCAGCAGCATCACTTGACAGTTTCAAGCACCCAAGCTCTCCACCACTCAGAGGGGCATGGAACAGTCCCCTGAGGTTTCAGCAGTAGGCAACTGTCAGCAGGACAGAACTTTATAAACTTTATAGTTTGTTTCAGTGGTGTTCCAAAGTGGTTTTGCCCCCTCCCAATCCTGACAGATTTTCCTTCTTATAGAAACAATCCTCTTATTTCCCTTAGATGCAACAGTTGCAGCAAATTTTAAAGGTGAGGTATCCACATCAATACAAAAGTCAGTAATAGCAACAAGTGCCTTCTATTCACCTGATAGCCTCCAGAAATGAAGGCTTGTGCAACATAAGCCATTTGGTAGAGGCTGATACATATTAATGTAAGAAAAAAATCATATACAGTAAGGTAACATACTTGTACAGTGGCACATGGAATGCCAACTTGGACTTTATGTAGAACGGAACCTTTCATCCTGACACCATTCTGACATCTAAGCTTCTAGCAGATAGAAGCTGTTCAACTTTCTAAGGTTCAGAAACGTAATCATAAGGAATTTCAAGTTGCCATCAGGTGTCATACTATACCTGGAATTAGACTGAGCAGTGGTAATAAGAGTTTCCTGCAAAGCAAAACATAAAGAGATATTTACCTCAGGCAGACACCTCTCTCCATCTTAACTAGCCCCTCAATTTCTCAAAACTTTAAGTGGAACTCATTTAAAAACAACTCAGTGCATTGCATTTGGAAAGCATTTTCTCTGAATTCCTATAACGGACCGTTGTGCTAGAAGCTAACTAGCAGCAGTTGCTGTAGTCAACATTGCATCAAAAGTTATTAAAAAATATTATCACAAAGAATTTTACTGCCAGTTTTCCATGAAGATAACTTCACTCTCTGGTTATGTTTGAAAAGTTTTAGTCACCTCAAACACTAAGAACCCTTACTTGCCTAAAATCTAATTGAAAAGACTCTGAATTAACACACAAGCATTTCTTATATGGAACCTACATGAAGCAAGTTACTAATTTACATCCACAAGGCTTAGTAAACATCATTTTTTAGTGTGGTGTTTCAGATTGCCTAAGAATCAATCAAATTGTTATAGTTGTTTCTGATATTGACTTGGACTTCTTGTTCAGTTTCCAAAGAAAGAAGCACTACAAGATCAAATCCCAGCTGGGTACATGGGCACAATTTATATGAAGACTTATTAATTTGAATACTACTAATTGTACATGGCCTTAGGTGCATTTAAAAGATACAAGAATTAAAACTGCACTGATCCATCACTGAAAAATGAATTGCCTTAGTATCATGATATTTGCAATTCATTTAAAGAGTGAAATATTCCTAACATCGCCTCACAGGTGCAAACAGGCTATTTTTTCAAGCACCCAAATCACAGGTTAACACGTGACAAATACCATGTTTTAAAGAATAAGACTCAGTGATTACATCTATATTGGTTTTGTGAACACCTCCACGAAAAACTAATCTCAAAGCCAAACAGTATGGAACAGCCTGTGTCTGCACTATCAAGGCTAACACCTTCTACAACTGCCTTGCCTCTTCCAGGGTTGGGGGATAGCCCCCCCACATCAAGACAGTGAGAGGAACATGGCCCAGCTCATCAAAAGCCTGTTTTTAAACAGTATGACACTGGATGTGTACACTAAGGGTACTTTAAATAGAGTGCAAGGACAAAAAGGACATTTGAAAGCACAAGGCCTTCTGACAGCTCCTAAAAAGCCAGGGCACCCAAGGCCTAACCTGTCACATTACACACTCAGCACAGCGCAAAGTGAAACTGCCTTATCAGCTATGCCCACACGTCCTGCTGGAAGAAAGTACTCCAGCTTCCTTCTGGAATGACAGAAAATAGACATGTAGCGTAGGTAACTATGACCAGCACTAAAAAAAAGTCAAACCAAACAGGAGTGTAGTAAAAAGTAATTTGGATCCATCTTAATTCCCAACTGACCACACTTTGACCAAAGTAATATTTTAAGTACTTCAGTTTAATAAGTTGGTGAGCTTAATCAAAGGATTGTACTACTACAGCTTGCACTGGGCAGTCTTTTTCTCAGTTGCATTTATGAGTGCTGCTCCTACAGCTTAAGTGTGAATTGCGCTGAATTTCAAAAGAAACCTGAATAGCAGATGTTATTCTTGGTGGGAAGAAGCTCCGAATTCCAATCACCGCTCCATTTCATATTTTTATTAGTATACTAGTTCCAGTCCTTAATTAATAACCACTATAGCAAATATTTCAGTTTATATTTTCTTTTAACTTTCTTTCCTTTAACTTATTCATATTATTGGAAGACCTTACAGAAGTGATTGTTTCTTAAAAGTAATCTCTCAAACAGCAGAAGTAATATCCTATTCCTACTACACTTCATTTAAAAATAATCTTTGACTATTTCCCAAGTGCACTGCTGTACTATTAAGCCAGCCCTGAGCAAACATCCTTTATACACATAGCGGCAGCAACTGTACAAATTAATCCCTGATGCACTTGCTCCTTAAAGGGACATCTGAATTTTATGAGTTTGATAGTTTAGTGCAACACAACTTTATTTCACTAAAGACAGAAAACACCCCTAGAAAAATAAGTGCAATACTGCATTGATAGGACACTTATCAAAATCTACTGAAACAGTCAGGAAGCAAACAGTATTTTCACCTTGGAAAGGTTTCACAATTGCAAATTAACTGATCCATAATACAGCAATCAAATGCCTCTATATTTTATATCTACTAGTGTTATCAGTATATTGTTAAGCACCACATTTTTTCCCCACAAGCACATACGAGTTTCATCCATTCTGGCCATAAACTGATTTTCTTTCTTAAACTGAATACTAGAAAACCCTTGACTGACCCTAGACTCACCTTTTTGCTATGTTGTAATGCTACCACACTTAGTAACCTCTTCGTTCGAAACCACACAAGTTAAAGAAAATAACAGCTAACAGGAAGGCTAAGTTGAAGCCAGATCAACATGTTTAAGATGCTTATGACCTGAAACATTATGCTTAAATCAAGCTGAATTATCTTTGCCTCTGGGGGTATGCCACTTAGAGAGAGACACTGCTCCTAAAGCCTAAAAGAAACAACGTGGCATTTCAAGAAACACACTTACTGTTGGTTTCTGAAGCTTCCCTCTATCATCCTGCAAGAAAACAAAAAAAACATTTAGACAAAAACCCAAAGCATTCAAATAACATTTATCACTAAATTCAGTTTGCAATTCTATTCTGTTGACACACATCTGTTTTCACCTAGGAAACAGACTTGCAAGAGAGCAGATGTCAGTGTATGCTTTTGAGCTACCATAAACAAGATTGCTTCCTTAAATAATACTTCCTAGTATATAATGAAGTGAAACATGATCTCCAACATATTTCATTATTTCTTGTGCCCATGTTTTTGCATTTCCTTTGTCTCTAAACAGTACACATAACCTTAGCTTATACACCGCTTACAATCCTATTAGTTTACTTTTAGCTAGTCTACTCATATTATCAGGCTAAGTCATCTAACTAGTTTTGGTCCAACATCCTGTACAAAGGTCCAAAGCTCCACGAAGCTTTCATAAACTCATGAAGTTTTATTTGAAATAGTCACATTCATTACAAAAAAGCCCAACAGCATATAATCTTGACAGTGCTGTATTTGTACATTAAAATGTCAAGCTGTTTCTTTCATATCAATGAAAACAGGCACTTGTCAAAAAAGGAAGAACTGGACTGGCAGCCAGGTTAAAAACAATTTCACTGGCATCAACTGCCATCTGAAATAGATGACAAGCCTGCAAGGTTACAAGTGTGCATCAGACTGAGTTGTTTTGCATTAGGAGAAGCTACACTATTAATATTTAATCAACACAGGACCTCAGACAGATACAAGACCAAGAATTTTACTGTGAAGTATGCTACTCAGGACAGTGATATTTACCCCGAATTCAAGACAAAACAGATACAGGAAAAAAGAAGAGGCAGGGATGGGCAGAAGAGCAGAGCAGATGGGCACACTAGCAGCCTAAGTCTCCAACAAGTGGTTTTCAACTGTTAAGATGCAGGAGAGCTTAAAAAAAGGCTATCTGAAGGAAGCCAAGGCAGCAACTCTGTAGCTAGAAACAAAGTGTTCAAAGCTTGACGGAGCAGAAAGGTGCTTGTTAAAAGCACTGGAAATGGTAACGACAGCATAAAAAAAAGACACAACAGATGATCCAGTGGGAACTGGTCATAAACAACCCAAACAACTACAAGTAGGGAACATGGATACAGCGCAAAACAGAGGAACCAGAGAGAGTGAGAAGACAGAGCATCAAACTAGAAGATGCTTACAGCAGCTGTTTTCTAAACATACATATGAAGAGCCAGGATTGTATTTTTAGATCCAGACAGAAGCCTGGCACATATATTTACAATGATTAAATAATGAAAGCAGCTGTGAATGAAAACTCTGCATATTGACATAAGAAAAGGTCTAGAGATTATGACATACCACCTTCAGGGATTATAGAGCGTCATTATAAAGCTCACAGGGTACACCAGAAATGGCACGACTCCATATTCAGTTTATTCAATAACTAGGCTGTAAAATGTTTCAAAGCAGCAAAATTTTAGATGTGACCATCCTTATGCTACACTAATCAAATCCCTTCACACTGAGGGAACCTATCTCCAGTCAAGGTCCATCCAAAAACAGCCGCAGTGCTGGCATCCAACCAAACTAGCAGCTCTCCTTTATTTTGAAGTAAATTACCAGAGAAATAACTAGACACAAACATACTATAGTAAACAGCAAGTACTGGTACTCTCACATACTCACCGGATGAAGTTCCCCAATAATAAAGCTTTCTGACAGTGTCCTTGCATCTGTGGAATGGCCAACATCTTCGAAGTTCTCAGTAGCATCTCCTCCAGCTTGCTCCCTGAGGACCTCTTCACCACCCGGGTGCTGCAATTTTTAACGAGTTTGAATGCGTTACTGAAAACCATTCCACATTCTAAAAATGGGAATTCTTCATTTCTAAAAATAAAAAAATTGTCCTTGCAAAATCAGCTGCTAGACTTAGAGCAAACATAAACCTCTCTGAATAATTAGAGAGCTTTATGTACTCTCTGAAGCCAAAACCAAGGAAGCCAAGTTTCTACTCCATCAGCAATGGAGCAGTAAGAGGCATTACCCCAGCAACTAAAGCATTTAGAATGTTGTGGGAATCAGTTAGCCTTTTAATAGCCCAACTATTATCTAAAGCTACATTCCATGTTCTCACTTCTGGAGGAAATGTATATTTTTATCCAAACAATGCTTTATACAGCAAAAGGATAAAAGCCAAAAGGTGTAAGTTGCAGCAAGAATATTCCAGGTAGATTTAACAAAAAGGCTATTAATTCAAAGAGCAATCAAGCACAGAAACAAGTTGGCAAGGGAGCGCACAGAACCTCCATCCTTTGGGAGCGCCTTGTCTTGTCTAGCCGACAAGGAATCTGGCCTTCAAGTCAATCCTAGTTTGAGCTGGGGGATGGACCAGATACCTTATTTTGGAAAGGACCCTTGAGGGTTATTGTATGATTATCTAGTAAGCCAGCTACTTTGGAACTGTTCAACCACAACGGAAAATTCATACAAGACACTAGAATAGCAGTTCAGTTTTAGCAGACTATGGAATCCCAAACCCACATTGCTGATAAAACCCTTGAGATGTTAGAAGTCATCTGCCAGTACCTTCTAATACCTCAATCCATCACCATTTCCTTACTCTAAATCCCTGTTCTCCACTGACTGTTATTCTTCCTCAGGATTCACTTTTAGGATTGCATGCAGTTCTAGATCTCCATCCATCAAACAATTCTGTACATATTGCAAGATATATGACATCTAGTTCAGTGAAATTTCTCAGCTTCAAGTTACTCATTCATGTAACAGGTAAGTAACACGCATAAAAATTCACTACTCAACTTTTAAGTAGGAACTACTATGTAAACACTGGGAACGATTAGGTAAGCAAGTTGAAAACACTTTATTACTACTGCCTTGGATTAAGACAACCATGAATTAAGCTCTGTAACTTTACCAGTGACAGAGGAAATAAGGCTTTGGAGCCTCAATTCCATTTTTATGCTTCTGACTACAGGATCTAAAATGACGAAAATAGGCAAAATTGCTACTATTTAGGGTCACCTTGCCTGGAGTATAGCTGAACAGAAAGGCTATGCTTAGACAGTAGATAAAAGAAATGGCATTAACATTTCTGCTAGTCTAGGGAATTCAGACTGGCATTTACTTCAAGTCTACCGTATTAACCTCCTATCAATCCTTCACTTAAAAGAAAAATAAGACTTGGTAATACAGATCCAGAAGACACTATTACTACCAATTTCCAGCAGTACTAGAACTCCAAAATTTGAATCTTTGCATTAAAAGCAGGCACTTAGTTTGCTAGATTAAGAAAGTTGCTTTCTTTAGAAAAAAAAAAACCAACCCAACACCTTTTTTTAAAGAGCCAAGATACCACAGCTAGAAGGGTAAGGGATCTCTACCATGACTAAGCAAAAGCAAGATTAAGCAATCGATAGAGAGATTAGGCACAGCAGCCAAGCCAAAAAAGGTTAAAAGAGTGCATGCAGAGTAAAGATTATGCAAGCAGACGTGCAAGTATGACATGCTCACCAAAATCCTGCCCTTGAATCCATTCTGGTAAGTATTAAGGGAAAGGACTGGACAAAAGTTGAGAGATCACTCAAGTTCAGTGCCTTGAAATGCATAGCACATTTCAGAAGCTGAACTTGGGTCTAACAGATTCTCGCAGATATTGCCACAACTAAGTCTCCAAATAATTCCTTCAGCAATGTGGGGTTTGTTTTGTTTTTTTAATGAAGCTATATGGGCAGTTTCACTAAGGCACTCCAGCTTTTCTCTACAGGAGGAGGTTTTGGTGTAATTAGTAACTGATCCCTCTGTCTACAAAACCACAATATTAGCCTCACCACAGTGACCATGACCAACCCCTCAATGGCTATCACACATCAGCTGAAGGGGATAAACTCACCCTGACCTCTCTTACCATAGCTGGACAAATGATAGTACTTCTTCCTCACATCAACAAGACTAAAGTAGAGAGAGAATCACATACAGAATTCCTAACTTAAGCCATCTAACAGATGTTACTAGTAACCTACTACACATACATAAAAGTACTTAAAGCTGAACACTTTTTTTTTTTTTAAATGGTACCTCTGCTTAAAGATGCAAACTTGCAAACCCTCGGCAAACAACTAGCACATAATACAAGCAACTAATGAAAAGACCTTGCCTCCTCTAATGAAAGGGCAATGTCCCACAAAGGGCAAGAAGTGACTTTTCTATCAAAAGCTGAGCATTTAGCATGTTTCAATGTGTTTCTCAAAGTTTGTTTATATAGGGCCTTTGTTCACATTTATGCATGGTAAACAAAGCTTGCTACCAGAATTTCTACTTTAATGAAGAGCCTTTGGATAGACCCTGTAACTGGAAGCCAGCAAGACTGTACAGATAGTGACTCCTAAACCGAAATCTTGCTGACACAAATAAAGTGTTTTCGCGGGTATGGTTCAAGGGAAATGGAAAAGCTTTTTCTGATAAGTTAAGCTAGTCTAGCTCATTCCTAGGACATCCTCAATATACTGACATAAATGTTAAAGTTACAAGTGTAACAGAAATCTGTACAAAGCCAGCACTAGTATGTAGCATAGACTAATTCCTAACAGCAGCACATTAGAAAGTTTCAGATAAAGCAAATGAGCAGTTAAACTCACTGCTCTCATCTGGGTCAGAAGCTTGTGATTACTTCATCCTGAACTCCTATCACCTTTTCTCCCCCCCTCACTACAGTCATGCAACTTTCTTGGTATCATAGTTCAAGACTCTATTAAAAGTATAACTATCTTAATTCACAGTTCCTGCCTCCTGACCCTTCCCATACTGGGAGAATCAAATCTAGGCTCCAATTTAACTTTTGGGGAGACTCACAAAGGTCTCCAACAGCAGCAGTCTTATATTCAAGTTTTCCTTTCTGCACTGCAGAGAATGAGAAGCAGCAAGGGGCAGCGACAGAGCCAGAAAGACTTGGAGAACTTCAGCTTTATTGTGCAGGACAGACAGACTAATACTTGTTTGTTTTAAGGGCACTTTCACATAGTCTGAAAAGTCCTCCAAATAATTTCCATCACCTATTTAAGTTGCAGGACAGAAATTCTGTACATATGTAAAATTTTAGGAGCCCAGGAGAGTAGATCTCTTTATGAGAGTGTATTTTTGAAAACCATCATTAGGGTTTTAGATGAACTGCAAAAGAAATGACCAGTAGCTGGCTCCCCATTTCCCCACTTAGAAAACAATTACAGTTTGCAGTGTCTTGCATAAAAGAGCGTTAAGAAGTGCTATTTCTCAAAGCATTTTCAAATCTTCAGAATTTAAGGAAATGATACCATTGGTTTTAATCCTTAGACTGCAAGGTTCTGCAATAAAAATTCACATTCGAAATGTACTATCACTGGCACCTTTCGATGTAAGCTATTCATTACCTTAAACATGGAAGGTATTATGCTACTCCTCCACAATATCATCATACTGGATGAACAGAACTTATCAGCACATAGTGAAGAAAACATTTTTCTTTCTGACAGAATAAAACAGTATTTGTTTTTCTGTACTTTATTTGATCAGCTTTCCAAAACACATTTTGTGGGAGCTGTCCATTCTGTTTATAAACAGTGCTCCGAAAGCACAAGTTCACACCTTATAAAAAACCCATTTTCATTGGCCATTAATATTTTTGCTAAGTTTTGAGACCACCAGCAATTCAAGTAACCTAAATAGAGTCTGTATGAGATTAATACTAAATACATATCCTAGTTAGCTTCCAGAACAAGGAATTTCTCTCAGGTAGAGATGTTCCTATTCCTGTTAGCTTCTCTGCCTAGCTTAAGGAATCTAACCCAGTTCCCACAAAAGCCATCAGGAGGATTCTCACCACAATGGAAGCAGATCAGGACACCGATCATTTAAGCCTTATTTTTATAGGTCCAGCTACTCTCATTTAGCTCATCAGATTGATGTCAAAGCCTGACTAGCAGGATTGCTTTATTAAACTACGGAGAAATACTATCGAGAATTACCAACATACTTAATCCATTAATTGACATTTAATATTACTCAGATATGTAATTATCTGTAAAGATATAGCCATAAGATCCTGCTGTGACTACACATGCATTTCTAGTAGCTATTTTACCTTAAATGATGTAGGACCTGAAACTATGAAAAAAGTTTCCCAAACATACACAAGTTTCTGGTTGCCAGAATAGTTTTTCATGCCAAAAGCTTTCAGATACTGCACTCCAAGAGCTGAGGTCTCTGGATTTCATCTACTAGAGGATATACTTTGATAATTAAAAAAAATTCAGAGATATATATTCAAGTTATAAAGTTTTCCTGAGATCTGTCATTTAGGAAAAAAAAATTTAAAAAGCTGGAATTTTCATCTTCAGTAAGCCCTAGGATAAAGTGTCAAAGTGCACAATCCTTCTCTCCTTCAGCACTTCATCCGTATTTCAAAGGATTTTTTTTTAAGCCTTGTCCTTAGGAAACCAAGCTAATATAGTCACACTACATGAGGTCTCCACTCCTATTCAGCCTCACCACTCCCAACACATATACATCACCACCTCCAGGACACTTACTATCTAACCTCTATCAAGTGTTCACAGAGGCTGATGGTTCCCAAAACCAAACAAGCTTCACTGAAGATCTACAAGCTTTATGAAGAGACAACAGCTGGACAGAGGAAAAACACCATTTAAGTATTGTAATGAAGGGCAGCAGCATACTTCCACTTACTAGGCATGAGAGCATCCAGGATATGTTTAACACTGAAGCACTGTAGAGTTTTCAACTTCATAATCAATAAGAAAATACTTCCACAGGTTAATGCAGTGGCTGGAAGGATTGTTTGTTGAATAAAGAAATAGGACTGGTGAAGTCAGCTTCTGTTCCCCGTTCTTCACTCCTTAGTAAATTGATACTCTTACTTATTTACTACTTGGGAAGACCAGGAGTGAGGTGATGCCTTAGCAGTGCTCCCTCTGAAGTATTACTGGACTTCATTAAGTAGTCTATATTTAATTCTTGAAATATTTTAAGCTATTCTACACCTGCAAAGAACTTCAAGAAATAAAACAGAGTTTGACCAATAATGCTATGGAAAGAGCTAACATAATCCTCACTTCACTGGGAAGCATTTACCATACTCCAGAATGCACCAGCAATAAGCTAGCTCCAATTTCTCCTCATCTGTCACATCTAAATGCCTCAGGGTGTCTGACAGTGTCAAAAGAATTAACATACCACTTGATAAATTAACCAGGAATCAAGAGTATCCAAAAGCAGTAAATAATGTGTCCTATGAAATATCTTAATCCAAGGGTTCCACCCCAAAAATCACCAACACAATGAAGACGACAATATGCAAGAGCTTTCCTCATTTAGATACTTTGTTGAAAACAGCTATCCAATCTCATTCATTTATTATCTCAGAATATGAGCCAGCAATTTCAGCTTCGGAACCGGCATCAGACATACCACAATTGTCTAAGACAACTATTTAACTGCCTACAGACAAACTGAATTCTTTTGATATGCTGCTGAATTAGCAATGCTGTCTTGAAGGCTGAAATGAAGACTTTCTTGGAGAAATTTGCACAAGGTAGTGCCTCTTAATATTTACCAATTTCATCACATGTACTGAAGGAAGAGACTGTTGGCTTATTTGTGCAACTACTTAAATCCAAAAGCTCATTAGATCCGGGATTTTTTGTCAAGTGTGTTTTTTTCTTGTGTTGTGTTAGGTTTGGGGGTTTCAGTTGTTTTTTTTGGGGGGGAATGGTTTGTTCATTTGGGGTTTTGGGGGTTTTTTTGGTGGGGAGGGCAGAGGAGAGGGGGAAAGGGAGTTTGGTGTGGTTGGCGTGGGTTTCTCTCCTCCAGTCTGGAAGCACTTACACAATTATGCATCAACCAAAACTGATCAAGTTTCCAAGAACAGCTACTTCAACTTCTTAGGCTGCATGAAAAACTGCATTCTCCTCCAGGGCTTCTATAATTAAATTGGCCATGCCTCCATAACCTAAAAAACATTTCCATAACTAAAGGATGAACCAGACCAGGGACAGAGCTAGATGAAAAGTAATCAAGAAAGAGTCAGTAGATCAGTTTCACAATCTGCCTTGCTTAAAAGCCAAACAATTTGTGCTGGCACACAGCTTAAGAACCAAATACTACTTGTGGGAATGCTGCCTTTGAAAAAAAACACTTGTCAATATGTTACTTGCAAAATGCTCAGTTTATACCCTGAATTTCAAGTGTTTACAACCACAAAAATCAAGATGGGCTACAGAACTACTGAGGCTTGAATTCCGTCATGTCACTACCAATCTGAACTGTATTCTCAAAGAAATGAATTTAAATCTGTAATAATACTTTTTAGTTGTATGCAGATTGGGAATAATAGAAGTGAGAAAGTTCAAAATATCATTGATAAATCCTAGCTACAGTTAACACTGAAAAAAGATTACTCAGCATTTGCGTTTCTACGCTTTCACAGAAGAACATTTCCATTGGTTTAGTCCAGTAACTAAACTGCTTCGTTATTAACTATGCCCACCAATGATTACAGCAATTGCTCACTATCAGCAAGTGATCAAGAACATCAATCGTTAACTGGGGGGGGG
>VWZL01001528.1:236019-253068 GCA_013396915.1 Stercorarius parasiticus
CGACTCGCCGCCGGCCTCGCTGGAGCCCCCCATCTCCCCTCACGCCACTGACAACTACCACCGCCGCCGCGCCGCCCCAGGCTATAGCCCCGCTCCCCCGCGCGCACGCCGATCAGAGCCCAGCCACCAGCCTATCAGCGCCCGCCCTCCCCCACCCCGCCGGCTTCTCATTGGTGAAGCTAAATGCCTTTCAAAAGAAGGCGTTAGGCTGGCCATCGAGGTGGCCGCGGGGGTGGGGCTTGGGTGGGCGGCCGGCCTCGTGCCGCCCTCTCCGCCCCCCTCCCAGTTCCCCATCACGGCGGTCACGTGGCGGCCGCCCCTCTTTTGCCCTTCCCGCCCCGCGCGCGCGGCCGCTGCTCGCGGCGAAGGTGGGAGGCGCGCTGCTCGGGGGCCCGTGGGGGAGGCCGGCGGAGGCGGGCTGAGGAGCGCTGAGGAGCGCCGCTGGCAGAGGTGCTTCGCAGCCGGAACTTGCCCATTGCCCTGCCTTGGGAGAGCTCTGCCGGCGGCTCTGAGCACAGGCTTCCGTATGACACCCCCTCCTGCCGTGCTGCTGGGTGGGATGAGGGCACGGGGAGCAGCGCCTGCCCTTTCATTCAGCCTTCACCCTGGTTTCCTTCAGTTTTGTTTAAGATAAAACCCGGTTCCTCGCTCTAGCCTCTGATGTGTTTGGTGGCTTTGCTTACGGGGCCAGAATGGGTCCCTGCCGTACCCCTCAGGGAAGCACCCTGCGCCGGGTCACATCTGTATGCTGCTTGGGTGCTTTAGCAGCAATAGTCCCATGTATGTGCTCTGGCTTGATAACGGGCCGTGTTGTTTGTTTTTTTTTTGTTTACAGCATAACTTCAGTGACACAAAATTTACCCTGTGTGACCTGTCGAGGCATCTTTCCTCAAAGCTGGCACTTAGGTAGGTGTTTTGTACCCCCTGCACGGGCTGTTGGTTGTCTGTGTGCCGGACAGCTTTGTACTTCCTCGCTGAATGCCACCACAATCTTCGGATCCCATCTCTAGTTCACTACAGTCAGCCTAACGGGAAGAGTAGCTACTGTCCCTCACAGCTTGGTGTCGTTCTCAGCTTTAATAAGGAGGCTCGTCATTCCATCTTCCAAGTCGTTACTGAAAATAACAAATACTGACGCCAAGATCTGTGGTTTACCTGTCTGCTCTGACAGAAAACCTGCAATAGTAGTTCTCCAACTGATGTCCTGTTCAGCCTACAGGAGCTCTGTGCTGTTTCAAGTTCATGTGTTGTGATTATCAGCCTCTAAAGATGCAATTTCTCCCACGCACCTTACATTCCACAGAAGGCAGTTGGGTTTATTTCCTGTGATTTATAGCTGGTAGTTCTATTAACTGGTACTTCCCTCTTTAGCTTCTCCCCTGAAGGGAGAAGCCATTTGCAAGCACTCTGTCCCATTAGCTTTTAAGCTTTTAAGATGACTGGGAGGATTTAACTTACGCTGAATACAGCGAGTGGTTCCCACAGGCAGTTGGCCTCAAACAGCAAGTGGATCACTCGAATGTTGCAGCATGGGTTTTACAACATCTTTGCCACAAAAATCCCCAGTTGGCCTTTTAGGATTCTTTTAAACATTATGAAAACTGAGGACCCAGCGTTTCTTTTCTGTGTTTGCAAATGGACAAGATTTTTTTTCTCATTTGTTTAAAATGTCCTTTTCCTTAAGCTTTTGGAAT
The DNA here is from genome assembly GCA_013396915.1 of Stercorarius parasiticus. Classification (NCBI taxonomy): domain Eukaryota; kingdom Metazoa; phylum Chordata; class Aves; order Charadriiformes; family Stercorariidae; genus Stercorarius; species Stercorarius parasiticus. The sequence continues at coordinate 237,714 of VWZL01001528.1, forward strand.
TCTCTGATAAACTGATAGTCTTGACTGGCATTTTAAAAAAATCTACTTTTCATGATTGCTAGAAAAAACTTGATATGTGTTTTCCTTTAAGGGTAGAAAACCAAGGGAATGTTATTTTCTTTAAAATTACAGTTATAAAACATTGATCTTGTGATTTTTCTAGGATATGACTGAGGTTAATCTTTTTAATGTGTTACACTGTAAGCAAGGCAAAGCAAAATCAGAACAGCAAAGTTATCTTTGACATTGTTCCTCAAAAAGCGTTTCCAGTTCATAATTTTTTGATCATGATTTGCAAAATTGGTTTTCAGGTGAATACCCGGTGACTTCATAAAATTTGGAAACAAAATACTTATTGCTATATTCACTGTGCTGGTAAGACCATTTACCAAAAAGTTTTTAGGGTTTGAAGGGGGCAGAAGTATTACAGCCTCTTTTTCTTTGAAACGCTTTGAGAAAGGTGCTATAGTTAAAAGGTGTATTTTCACTTCTAATGAAATATTAGGTGTTCTTTTTTTTGTCATAAATATTCTAGTTCCTTTACACTTAGCCTGGTCTGTGCTGCAATACATGATAGGGTAGAAAAGGCATCCAACAGGCAAGATAACAGCTGTAACTTCGTATTACTCCCACTCACATGCAATTTGTTAGTACTGCATCAAAGGATCACATTCTCAGTCTGAAATTCTGGTTCTTTTGGTTCTTCTTTTTGGTGCTTTATAGGAAGTTCCAAAAGTGATGGAGTTGCAGCACATCTGCTCAGTAGTATGATTGTGGCCTGAGCCCAAAACTGCCTCATACTCTTGAATACAAAATATAGTCACTAATTTCTATTATAAGGCAAAGTTTAGGATGTGAGAGACAGCTTTAGTAGAACCACTATGTATCTAATCACATTCCACTCCAAATACCAGCTGTTTTCTTCGTCTTTTGATAAATAGCTAGGAGTGCACCTATTAAAAAATCCCACCAAGACAAAATGCGGTTCTTCATACATCTCTCCTTTGAGAACAAGAATGGGAGAACAAATTGTTTTTGTTATTATTCGTATAGCTGAATGCGATTCTGGATTAGTACAGCTTTCAGTCCAGTGTAAGACTGTACTCAGTTCTGCATAGGTTAGAATACGGTCTTCACCTGCCACTTGAGAAGAGAGATGGGTTTAAGCAGGGAGCACTAGGAAGGGAGCCTGGTGTGGGGAAAAAAATAAAGATTTCCAGTGTGCCTCCGTGTTTCTGTGGTTTACATTCTTTCTGACAGGCTGGCCACGACTTAGGAGATCTCTCTTGAGCTCCTGGGAATTAAAGTTTCTTGCCAGACAGGAGGGCACCAACATCACAGAGGCATTCCTCAGCTCTTGGATCCCAGATAGATTCCAGCCCCAACGCAGACTGAGAAAGCTGAAAGGATGTCTTTACTCTGAATATTGTGACTTTTGTAAATAATTGTTTTTTCAAGTATAATGCGTTATTTATAGCAAAAGTATATTGAGGTGTCTCTTTTAGTTGACCAAATTATGTTATATTGCCTACCTAATCTTAATCAGAAGATGATTGATTATTCATTTACCTGATACCACATGCTTACAAAGTTCTATAGACAAATATCTGCCTTATAAAAATGAATTTAATGTTTTCTTTTAAGACCCAGGTGCTGCTTTGGGGCAATCAACAACACAACATGAACGACAGCAGGCACCAGTCTCTATTTTTTGTCAGTCTGCCGGAGCTACAAAAACTCTATGCCACTACAGTAACACTGAGTTCTCAGATACCAGAAACTGAGACTAGGAATACACAGATAAAGATTTGCAGGTAAAGAATTCTGAGGGTTATTATTTTCAGAAGCTGTTGGTCGTTGTTATTGAAGGATTTTATTAGCAGTACTAGATTACCTGCAATAAAGTCATCAAAATTCATATCAGCAGCAAACAGTATAAAATTGTTTAAAATAGGGGGTCTTTTTGTTAGGGGACTTGCTGGCTATTGGGGGAAAAAACCCACATTTCTATTATGTTTTAAATGTCATCAGCTAAAACTAACAAGGCCACCTGCTTTGAATTAATAAATAGTTAAAATTAATCTGTATTCATATGCAAAATTGGAATGTTTTAGGTACATCTTTTGAATTATTATATTGCTTTATGTATGTTGAGACTGAATGAAAAAAAGAATACTCAGAAAGCATATGTACGCTCCTCAGTTTTCACCAAGAATTGTATCATTCTCTTTAATAGGAAAGGGAAGAAATGGGAAATTCTGCCAAAAGGAACACTTTTGGAGAGTTCTGTTCATGTGCCAAAGGCCTGTAGTGGTCTTAGACCACTGTGGGTGGGTTAAGAGCAAGTAACTTGGACTAGTCTAATATATTATACTGAACCACTGGAAATCGATTAAAAGTGAAATGTATTATGTTTGTAGAAGGTCAGGAAGATAAATTTAAGCTGAGAAAATCAAGTACTGAAAATTATTTTTGATTTTCTTTCTAACTTTTTCTTACAGACAGTTATTATTCCTGTATCAAGACATCCTTTCTGCACCTGTTATTGGAACACTAAATCAAATTTCAGTTGTAATGGCGGTCAGTATCACTGTGTAAATAAGTATTTGTAGTTACATACTGTTGCAGATGAGCAGAATGCACCTCACTCAAAAGAGAGAGGCAGCAATATGTTTTCTTGAGGTAAAACAATTTGATGGAGTTTAATAAGTTTGATGGAATTTAATTAATTTTTAATGATTTGACAAGGTTCAAGAAGTTTGATGGCAAGGTTCACCTTATTAATTACTGCCTGGAAGAAACATACAAAGGAGGCGCAAAGAGTAAAGAGGACCCTCCCATTGCGTCACGAGGTTCAGAGTGGACCCCCTTGCTTTCTAAACTCCATTTTGGAGCCTAGGTGTGGCTGGATCCAGTCTTAGTTTCAGACTTGGTCAATGGTTCCTCTCTAATGGAATTATCCATACAAAGTTTGTAATATCTGAGTAGCTACATGGGTTAGTAACATTTCATAGTATTAATTCAGCATGCTGTCAGTCACTTACATAGGATCTGTTGCCAGTAAGGGATCTCTCCACCTTGGGCAAGGAAGGATTTCTTAGCCTCAGGTAAGGAATCTCTAACCTTCAGAGGCATCCCTGCTCAAGGGTAGAGTCGCCTGGTGTGCAGGCCAGCTGCTATTCAGGGAGAGCTCACACTGGGCCCATCGTGATTTTAATATTTATAGAGTGATGTCTTCAGTTTAGCTCTGATATCTTGTTCTGTACTTTGGTTATCTTGTACTTTTGGGTTTCAAAACCACCTTTAAAAATATTTTTCAAGACACCTTCACGCCCTTGTACATGAGCCAGGGGCTTTCCAGCTTGCAAGTTCACCCCAAGGACAGGAGGCCCGTGGCTTCTTGGTCAGCCTGAACCAAAGTACAGCTAGGAGTCAAGTGTATTCGTCACACATGCATGCATGTTTCTCTAAGAAGTGTTTTGTTTGAGGCTCAAGGATAAGTAAAATTATGACATTTAAAGCAAACTTTTAGTTTTGTGCATTAGTAATGTAGGTGACAGTTTATGTCTTCTACTCTTTTGATGAAATGGCCTTTTCAAATGGTGAACCTTTTGTGTAACAGAATGGACTCAATTGGTAAGATGCCACCCAATTCACAATGAGAGTAAGAGGAGCAGAGTTCTGCAATTTTTGTTTTGGGCAGTCTTTTGCTTGCTTGTTAATATATCTTCACCTGGAAATGAGATTACACTATGACAAATGCCTGAACTAATTTCAGTTCTCATTCTCCTTCAAAATATAGGATATGATGTTTGCTGTAACTACTTCTTAGCATGTTTTTCCTAGGCAAAGCCACTGGTGGACCAGAATTTATGATTTGCTAAAATAAACCTTAACTTCAGCCACTGGGATTATTATTTTTTTTTTTTATTTTTAGATACCATTTTACAAATCAGGAATATGTCAAGCCTACATAGAGAAACAAGGAGCTACTGTGAGTGCTGAAAGATGTCACACTTCTTAAGATTGTTATGCTTTGCAATTGCTGTTGCCAGAGATTGTTATTTTTCATAGGCCATGCAATTGGCACTACAGAAGCCAAGTTTCAGGCTAAAAAAAGTCTGTCCCATAGACAAAATGTCTCTTATGCATCTGGGGATAGTAAGCATACTTTGTCAGGGTCAAAAGTTTTAAGAAGCTCCTGAGCAATTTCATTAGATTTCTCTGCTGCAATGGGATCCTGATCCTGCTCAGGGGTGACCTCAAGGCAACAACAGACCTGCCCTTCAGGCCAAAGACCTGCAGCTCCCCTCTTGGTGTAACCCCCCTTGCGTGTGCCTTGTAGGTTCCACAGGTAGGGGTGTTCAGACAGCTGAACTGTCTCCACATTCACGTTTTGGATTTATCCAGACTGTATAGGACAGTCTTAGAGAAACAAAAGAAAAACATAGAGAAGAAATGGAACCCGTGAGCTTAATAGCTGATATATTTTTAGACCATTATGCATAGGCTTTACTATCTTCGAGTACGCAATGTTTGTGGGTTTTATGAATATATGTGTGGATGCACTAAAATTGCTGAGTCAAAAGACTGATTGTAATCAAAGTCAGTAGTGCTCATGATTCATTTGCACAGCCAGTTGGGTGTATTTGTCTGTGTTCCAAGAAGTATAAATATATATATGGATTAGTATGACATATACTGTTCAAATAAGCTTACCTTACAAAACTGCTTTATGTTGATATGTTACTGACCTGTCATCATTAGATTTTCCAACATCAGCAGGTTATTAGTGTGAAACATATTTAATAACAATGATCTGCAAGTAGATCCTTGCAGGATCTCATTAGAAAAATCCTCTTGGAGGTGTATTAGTTAACTCTTTTTAACCCATTGTAATTTTTTTATTTTTCTTGACTAATGCTATCAATAGAAAGCTATGCAGGACAGGCAAGCAGTCAGGCAAGTAGCACTGCTGGGTGCACAAAGCTACATTTCTCTATTGTTCTTGAGATTGCAAGAAAATATCTCTGGTCTTGAGTTTGACAGCAGGGTTAATATATGTAAATTTTGGATGTTGTGCCCATTGTCTGGAAAGAGATGCGGATCTGGTAAAGTACTCTGTACAGTTCAATTAATCTTTTCCCCAAGTCTGTTATCAGCTTCGTGAAAACATTAAATGAATTGTAGTGCAACTTACTTTGATGACACACATAATCTAAATGCCTACATCAAATGTTGTGTTAACTTCCTCCTGTAGCTAAGTAGATGAAAAGATGTGTAACATATACTAAAGTTTGGTTTCAAGATGTAGTAGCAGTATCTTTGATAAAATTTTGACTGAAACCTTTGAAAAAAAATCAGTTAAATTATTAATAATGTATTTTTCTTTTATCACTGATGTTATTAGCTGGAAGCACCACAAACGGTTACTCCAGCCATTCTCCAGACCTGTCTCTCCTACACACTTACAGCAAGACTTACACCCAGATGGAACAAGGCTGGTCATCTCTTGGTGCAAGGTATTTGATTTGCCTGGGTCAGGGATCAAGCATTTAGTTTTCAGTTCTTTATTATTGCATTTGTTTTCCGTAATTTAATTTCCACAATCTTATCATTTCCATCATTATTTCATTCGTTATGTTCAATTATTTAATTCATTTATCTTATGATTTTTTTTTTCTTAGATTGCATTTTTATTGTTCCTTTATCCAAGCTCAGTGATTCAAGTTAACAATCTGAATGGACATATCATTCACTTCTTCATCTTATCATAGAATCATAGAATGTTTTGGATCGTAAGGGACCTTAAAGATTGTCTAGTTCCAGCCCCCCTGCTATGGACAGGGACACCTCACACTAGACCAGGTTGCTCATCCAGCCTGGTCTTGAACACTTCCAGGGATGGGGCATCCGTAACTTCTCTGGGCAACATGTTCCAGTGTCTCACCACCCTCACAGTAAAAAATTTCTTCCTAATATCTAATCTAAATCTCCCCTCTTTCAGTTTAAAACTGTTACCCCTCGTCCTATCACTACACTCCCTCATCTCTCCAGTAGGCCACCTTTAGATAGTGAAAGGCTGCTTCCCGGAGCCTTCTCTTCTCCAGGCTGAACAACTCCAAACTCTCTCAGCCTGTCTTCACAGGAGAAGTGCTCCAGCCCTCTGATCACCTTTGTGGCCCTCTGCTGGACCCGTTCCAACAGGTCCATGTCCTTATGTTGGGGACTCCAACGCTGGACACAGTACTCCAGATGGTGTCTCACCAGAGCGGAGTAGAGGGGCAGAATCACCTCCCTCGACCTGCTGGCCACGCTTCTTTTGATGCAGCCCAGGATGCGGTTGGCTTTCTGGGCTACAAGCATGCATTGCCAGCCATGTTGACCTTCTCATCAACTAACACCTCCAAGTCCTTCTCCTCAGGGCTACTCTCAAGCCATTCTCTGCCTAACCTGTATTTGTGCCTGGGATTGCCATGACCCAGGTGCAGGACCTTGCACTTGACCTGGTTGAACTTCATGAGATTTGCACGGGCCCACTTCTCAAGCCTGTCAAGGTCCCTCTGGATGGCAATCCCTTCCCTCCAGTGTGTCGACTGTGCCACACAGCTTGATGTCATTGGCAAAGTTGCTGAGGATGCACTCAATCCCACTGTCCATGTCGCCAACAAAGATGTTAAATAGCACTGGTCCTAGTACTGACCCCTGAGGAATGCCACTCATCACTGGTTTCCACTTGGACGTGGAGCCGTTGACCGCAACCCTTTGAGCGTGGCCATCTAGCCAGTTCCTTATCCACTGAGTGGTCCACCCATCAAATCCATGCCTTTCCAATTTAGAGACCAGGATGTCATGCGAGGCAGTGTCATATGGTAAAATGACGTCTGTTGCTCTCCCCTTATCTACCAATGCTCTAACACCATCGTAGAAGGCCACTAGATTTGTCAGGCATGACTTGCCCTTGGTGAAGCCATGTTGGCTGTCACCAGTCACCTCATTTTCCATGTGCCTTAGCAGAGATTCCTCCTCAGCTCAAATAATCAATAGATAAAATAATTATTTCAACTGAATGCAACATACCAGATTAATAACTTCCAACCCAAATATTCGTGGTCAGCAAATGGCTTCTAAAAATGTGGCTTGTTTTTCAGTCATGCTTTCATCAGTGGCACTTCTGCACATGGTTTGCATGCTTTTCTAATACAGAGTGTTTTTCTGTCAGGTCATCTCCTTCTACGGAGCTTTTTAGATGGTAGTTCCTTTGCCTGACATCTCCGTACTAACTCCTGTGCAGGATAAATGTGAATTACCAAAGTATAGAAAAACAGATGTGTTTCAGATACTGTGGTGTGCTCTTATTAAATAGAGCAATTGTATAGATCATTCCAAATATACGATGCAAAAAGTGTATATGTTATTGTTTTATTTCCAGCCACGATATTAACAGTATCTTGTTTTCAATATTTTCAAAATATATAGCTCTCTGAATGAAATCAACTTATTTAGGAATAGCAGAGAGAAGTAGAGGGCTTAGATGGTAGCTGTTACAAAACTGATTTCAATGAAAAGACATTGACTACTAGCAATGTGACCCTGGTATATGCAGCTTGTCTAATTATATGTGTTGCTAAAGCTGGGCAAAACTGATGATATATGGTAAAATATGTAGTAATACTATCCAGATTTGCTTTTGAACCTGAGAAATTTATTAACTGTTAGTCAATTAAAAAGAATTCTATGTATAATTTCCTTACTGTGAGGAAAAAATGATGTATAAATGGCTGTCCACTAATATACTTCCATGTATCTTTTATATAAGGTGTTAATGGATCCATAGGAAGTTAACTGTTAGAGGGTTTTTTCTCTCCTTAAAAGGAACGAACCTTTCAGCATTCATGACACACACAAATAAAACTGTGTGATTTCTTCTATTTTTTTTGCATAGACATTAGGCATATGATTTAGAAAATAATGTCTATATATTTTATTTATTAAGGAAAAGATTTTTTGTCTCGTTCAGGAAGGCAAAATGCTGTTGGTAAGTACAATATTCTGTTAATGGTAAACTTGTAAGAGCAAGGTATAGTTATGTGCTTTCATACTGCCATGATCTTGGTATTGCCAACACAATGTCTTTGTTTTTCATTCTGAAATAACCTCTGTCAAAATACACTTGATGGCAGATGATGCTCTTTATGTAATAGTTGTCAGCTCAACTGCACCTTTGAAAAATTACCCACAAAAAAGGTAATTTTTCTACAGCCATAGATTGAAGTTTACCATTTTAAAGTTATGATTATTACAATTAAATGCATTTGCCTCAAATTATGAGTCTTGCAAATGATGTGAAAGTTCCATAATCGCATGTAACTGTCCATAATAAAGTGACTGTCCTGTATGTACTGTTTTTGCTGTTCACAAAAGTTAAGTCACAAACATGCTGCTTAGCTAGTGCAGAAATTACAAAATAATGTTTTTATCCCAGTATAAAAGTTAGTTTTCATTTGTGCATATTGAAGCCTAAATTTGTAACAGGGACATACGTTGAGGAACATAATACATTTAGTCTGTGTGCTAGAGCTTGCTTAGAACAGTGTGGGTGTTCTGGAGATTTGTCAATAAATGCTTGCCTTGCTCATATAGTCTTTCCTATCGACCACTTCTGGATGCGGAACTGGGCTAGATGACTCAGAACAGTCAATGGTTACAAGAACTACATTTGCTTTGAAAATGGGTGTTTGTGTTTCAAGGACATGAGTCTCAAGCATTCGGTTGCATGGACAGCCATGAGTTCCTAAGGAGGTGTACTGTATGGATAGTAATTCATTATTATTATTTTTCCCAGTTAAAAGGCAATTCACTTTAATTTTCATGCTGAGGAAGTCTAGCCTTTTGATTTTCAGATGCAGCATTTTGACTAACAATTACTTTAAATAAACATTTGGTTTAGCTTTCTAACAGATGAACTGTAGTTCAAAACAAGAGCTTCGTGCTTTGTTTTTATTCTAGTTCTAGACCTCAATGTATCAGAGAGACAGCTTTGCATCAGTGTGGAGGCTTTCTCAATTCGGTTGCCACCCCCTGAGGTATAAAATAGTTACACTTTTTGTGCCTGTGTTTGTTTTATTAATCTTTTTGTTATTTTCCATTAAGTGACTTGCAATTAGAATGATGGGGGTAGAAGTGCTTATTTCTAGTAGCATTAAGACAGTAATCATATTTATTGACTATCTGCATCTGTTATAAGTGCGTAGCATCCATATTACATCTATATTGATGCATTCTAGCAAGCATTGTAAAATTGAGATTCTAGACTAATTAAGAGACTTTTCAAAAACTGCTAACAGAATATAGTAGTGAAGTGTCCTTATGATTCTAGACTTCCTACTAGCAGTGTTTTATAGAAGGCATTCACTGTAATACATAGACAGTTTTGAGTAACATCTTAAAAGTGAAGCTACAGGTAAGTTGTCAGCACTGTGTTTAAAGTTCCTGTATATAATTATTCTGGAATTTGCTTCATTTTCTATGCAGCTTCCAAAATACTGGAGCAGCCTGGCTGCTGCTGCTTGTAAGTGTAATTAATACACTGATTAAGAAACCATGATTGAGGTTGAAAAGTTACCATCCTTTCTGATAGCCATATCACTTTTGTTGAATATGTCCATACATACAAGGGCATATTTGTCAGGCTTGCTGTTTTCTTCCAAAACAAGTATTTCTCATCCAAACTCTTCTTTCTTAGAATAGAAGAATAGGATTTCTTCTGTGACCTAGTTGGACAGCCTAAACATTAAAACTACCTATAGGAATCCAATTCCAAAATGACACAAAGCAATAATGGAAGCAATCATGACGTGGCTTCATTATCAGTTTGATGATTTTAAGAAGTTTCTAAAACAGAAGAGGGCAGATTTTCTTGTCGGTGAATAAATGCAAACCCTGGTAGACCATAAAGAAAGAAAATGTTTCTCAGTTCTAAGTGTTTGGCCCCTACAGTCAAATATTTTTACGTTGCATAAGCTTCAGTGTATTGTGCTACACAATTATTTTTGGAAATTTTAATTTTGTATTGCTGTAGAAATATTTGCAAATAACTTCTTTTTTTTCACTTTTAAGGTGGGAGATTTTGATATTTTGGCAAACACTGTAAAGCTGTTTGACAGCAATGAAAATGCAGTTATTCACCAACATTCCATATTAAGTAACTGGTGCTATGTTTTGCCAAGGTAGGACTCTGTTTACATTTCAGCAAAACCAAACATTTCCTGGAATGTTTGCCATATAAATTGTGAATTTGATACTAGTTGTAAGAACACTTCTGTTTTACGGTCTGTTTTCCATTCAGGAATCTTTCTTTTTTACTTTTATAGTCTCAATGTTATGGAAAATGAGAAAAATTAATCAGTGAATCAAAAATTACACATTTAAATATTATTTCAGTTTCAGCAGTCTCTCTGCTACTTCTGTGATATGCAAGAGCATTAATTTTTCTCAAATACAATTTTAGCAGAAAGTGTCAATTTAAATAAAAAACATATTTCTACCTTTGCCACAAACCATCTTTATTTTCACTTACGATTTTCATCTTAAAAATATGAGGAGTAATGATATATATGCTTATGTTCTACATTCACTGGTAGTGAGTATTACAGACAAGAGAAATTTGACTTGTACATGACAAGTTGTTTTCCATACTCCAGGACATATTGCTATTGTTCTGTCATAAACTTATGAGCTAAAGGTATTAGTCCTTAAAACATAAAAATAATCCATAAATACTTTCAATGCCAAAAAAAAGATTTACCTTTTTTTCCAAAAAGCCCAGTATATTTCCATCTGAGTTTTATGACACCATTTCTAAGCATCCCTTCTTTACCTGTGCATAGCATGAAAATGGGTCAAATCATAAACATCAGCCACATAATTCCTCCAGGATCTCCTTTCCGTTCATATAAAGAATTTCAGCTGCACTGGAAGAACCTGGTAAGAAACAGTATACACTGTTTTCGTTTTTCCCTACCTTTTTTGTACATATTGAGCTTGTATTTGTAATACACATTTGTGGTTTTTTTTAAAGTATGGATATATTCTTCCAGAGGATCTTGAAGAGAAAAAAATATACTTCAGTATTTACTTCAAACCAATAGGGGAAAGGTTCTTTACATATCCTTTCACAATATGTTTGTTACATTTCCTATACTACACTTCTAGTGAAGTTCTGAATTTTTATTTTCGAATGTGCCACATTTTCTTCTTCCATAATTTCATAGAAGTCGGTGGAGCATTTTTTCACTAAACGGATTTGAACAAAATATTTAGTCAAATCTCTTTGTCCTAGTATTGAATAATAGTAAGTCAAATAGATCAGTTTGCTTCACAGCTTCTGTAAACATAATGCCACTCTAAATGGTGATGTAAAAGGAACAGTGAAATTACTGTAAAAATATGGCCAACAAAGATTTATTTTTTTTTTTAAAGAGAATTTTCCTGCTAGGAAAGACTAGACTAAGGATTACTTATATTGAGTAATCGTTACTATGGTAGTGTGGTATAATCATGTTGAAGTCAACTTTATAAGCTTTAGTCCCTTAAGAAAGTAAGTGCTTTTGTTCGTCCTTTTGAAAAATCTTTAGACGTGTTCATGCTTTCTTCTCAATGAAGATGATTCATAATTATAAAGAAGTAGAGAAACTTGTTATGTATCCCTGAACACTTATTCAGGTACCCTTTAAGTTGCATTCGAAGTCAGCCAGTGCAGTATTTCCCTAGAACAGATTCGGAAAGTGTGTTGAACTCTTTTCTTTCTGACATGAAGCATAATTTTTCACATCTATGTGGATTTCCAGTAAAGATGACAAGTAAATCACTTTATGCTACACAGGAACTCTCCAGAGCTCCGGTGAGTATAAGGTTTTTTTATAAACATAGTAATGGCATGTACTTTGTTCATGGTACAAAGTGGTCTTTTTTATATTCAGAACACAGTAAGAGCATAAAACTATGCTTTTCACAACAAATAACTATCAATCGTAGATTTTAATTAAATGTGTAATTAAATATATTGCTATTTGCCATTGTTATGTTGTTGTTCACATCACAAATACATTAAAAAATTGGACTTAGCGTTAATTAGTTGCTATCAATATTTGCAGTTCTATAGACCTTATTTTACAGTTGGGTAACCAGAACTTTCTCACACCTCTTCCATAATAACAATAACAACGATAACATTATTACAATTTATTTTTTAAAAAACAAACTGAGAAAAATATGAAGTTCTGTGGACTTACACATTTTAAAACACTCAAGCTGTAAGTTTTACTCCATGGCTGGTGATGGCAAGGAGACAAGCAAGCAAAACTTTTATTTGAGCTTGTGACAAAGGCTGAGACTCAGATTTCTTTGGTAGTAGTGTGTGAAAGAAGAAATGAAGTAATTAATTCTGAACAAAGAATGGTGACAGAAATTGCAGAGATTCTAAAATACTATAATCCTCTTTCAGAAAGCAGTTCTTGTTTATGTCTCTTCAGTGATCAAAGCTAGAATGGCTCCTCTTTGTCATCTACAGTTTTTATAGACATCCAAACTGTCTTTTGCTCAGAATACAGATGCCCTTAGAAGTCTTAAGAGATGAGGAGCCCTTTCAGTCAAAGCCTCCGCAGACCCCCTCAAAAGGGGTAGGCATTACCCAGTTGGAAAGCACTAAACCAAGATAATGACTGTAATTTAAGTCTTTCCTTCCAAGAAATACAACATTCCAGCATAGTTTATAAACAAAGAACTGGGTGGAGGAGAAGACAAATCTTCATTTATAGTGACAACAAAATCTTGTTTAAAAAAAAAGTTCATTCTAATTCAAAACAGGAAAATGTATGGTTGTATATTGTGATATATATTAGGTAGATATCATATAGTGATGCATTAGGTGGCACTGTCAGATTTTTAAATCCGGTTCATTCAATTTAGCAACTCCTATTGTATTGCAGGAAATAAAATCTAAGCATATGAAATTGGATGGTGAGATGGTTTGTGTAGTATCTCTAACGCAGGCTCCTCCAAGAAAACAGACTTTGCCTAGAATGTCTTCACCATGCAGTATGGAAAACAGCCACTGGATGGAGCACTTGATCAAAGAGCCAGGAACACACACTTTTTCGAGCAGCCGTAAGGGTACAGAAAAGGTTAGCATTAAAGCAAGAGAGAAATCAATGAATAGACAAATACCAGGAGTACTGGAGTTACCAGTTGTGAAGTCTTTGGGAATGCCTGTTAATTCAGCCTTTGAACTCCCTCCCTCAAAAGTCAACAAAATTATACCAATTTTCAAAGGCAAATTGATGCAAATGAATGGAAAACCCACAAATGAAATGGATGGGAAGAAAAGAGAAAATGCTGGAAGACATTCGGCAATAAAAATTATGGGTGTTTCATCTTCCATGCTGACTGTGTGCAAATCCAGCACTACTCAGGTTTACAAACCCGTTCAAAATATATCAGTTAAAAATCCTACTCATAGCAGCATACTTCAGGTAATGAACACAAAAACAAACGCAAAACCTGGTACACCTGTGTTTCGATGGAAAACAGTATCTTGTGGACAACTGACTAATTCTGATTTTTCTGATAACTCAGGTGGGAATTCAAGTGAAGTCAGTCACAAAAAGGCAAATTCTCCTTCCTTTCTTAAGAATGTTGGGTCAGTGCTTCAGAAATCAAACATCAATCTGAGTTTGAATACATATGCATCTCCTACTTCTAGTGCAAGAAGGGGAAAAAAGTTTGCAAGTCAAAATACCATGCAAGTTCTTGAGAAACATCACCAGTCAAAGAAAGTACCTTTACAGATTTGTAACTTAGACAATGAAATGACAAACTGTGATTTATCACAGCAGCAAACAAAGAGATCAAATGAAGGAGCAGGGTTAAATATTCATGAATCTGTCTTAAATGATACGATGTGCATCGCCAAAAATGAAGACAGTAAAGCAGCACGCCATTCTAAGGATACTGTCGCTAAGACAACCAGTCATCATTCCAAATCAAACTTTGAACAGGTACGGTAAATAACAGGGCTCATTCTCACTGGTTCTCACAAATTCAGTATATTCTAAAACAACAGGAAGCAATAAAGAGCATGGCTTTCATAATTTTCTATCATCATTCTCAATATAGTTTTCTAAAATCTCTAATATATAAGTTAATGTTTTCAGCCACTGCTGCTGAAAGGGAATTTTCTGAAAGGGAAGATGATTTACTGTGTTGTCAGAGATACACTTTTTATTTGGGACTTTTAAGGTGGGATAATTAGTTTTCCTTTCTTTAAGACAGTTCATCAGTTTATCAAGAATTGTGTGAGGTTAACGTGGTGAAATTTTCAGTGTCCAGTCTGTCTTCATATGAAACCACATTAATGAACAGCTCCTGGAAGGAGTCTCAAACCTCATCAGTTGTGCAGTGGTGACTGCAGTGTTTGTAGGCATTGTGCTGTTAGACAAACATGGAAGTTTTGCAAATACAAGCGTCGTGGTTTGGGCTGGGCTGGCCTCAAACCAGGACAACAAGCTTAATTATAATTTCACTAAAAGCACAAGTTGCAACAGGAAAAAATCCTACTGGGCATAAAGAAAAAAAATAAATCTTCAGAGCGAGAGTGATTAAGTACTGGAACAAATTGCGCAGAGAGGTTGTAGAGTTATTATCCTTTCAGATTCTCAAAACTTGATTGGATGGGGCCCAAAGCAATGTAATCTAACTTTGAAGTTAGCTCTGTTTTGAGTAAAGGTTATGGCTAGATGAACACTGCAGATACTTTACAAGCTAAATTTTCTATGATTCTGTCTGGATTTCAATAAGATAAATAGCTGAGCTGATTTCAGTGCAATTTTTATGAGGATGATATCTCACAGATCGGGCACACAGATGAAATGTGTTGTGCTTATAAGTTTTTTCACCTATAAAAAGTAATTTGGTAGATTATTTCAACTTTGTGTTATGAGGACTCCTTTTGAAAAAGTAGGTCATATTAACAAGTAGAAAAACACTGGAGTTTTTTTGCTAATGAAGGTATAAATGTCTGTATTTTAAGATGATTACAGGGAACGAGTATCTGACATGTGAAACACTGACCTCAAAACCGGCTTCCTTGGTCAAGGAGAGCAACACAGAAGTATCTGTAAAGAAAGGTTGTGCCAGAAGAAGACAGGTAAAAAAACCCCACACATACACCCCTTGATCCAGTCTGCAGGGACCTGAATTAAGAGATAAAAAGGAAAATATTATTTTTTTCATTTTAGCATATTAAAATTAAAACAGGGAAAACAAGAAATCTTATCATAGAATCATTTAAGTTGGA